>PVJN01027176.1:3650-25293 GCA_004026805.1 Lasiurus borealis
AAAAAAAAAAAAAAAAAAAAAAAAAAAAAAAAAAAAAAAAAAAAAAAAAAAAAAAAAAAAAAAAAAAAAAAAAAAAAAAAAAAAAAAAAAAAAAAAAAAAAAAAAAAAAAAAAAAAAAAAAAAAAAAAAAAAAAAAAAAAAACTCAAAATGGGTAAAGGATTTGAATGTAAGATGGGAAACCATAAAAAATCCTACAAGACTCCATAGGCAGCAAAATTGCAGAAATATGTCGTAGCAATATTTTTAAACACACAGATCCTAGGGCAAGAGAGAATAAGGAGAAAATAAACAAATGGGACTACATGAAAATAAAACCCTTTTACACAGCAAAACAAATCATCAACAAAACCACCAGAAAGCCCACTGCATGGGAGAACATATTTGCCAATGTTATCAATGATAAGGGTTTAATCTCCAACATTTACAGGGAACTCATACAATTTCATAAAAGGAAGATAAACAACCCAATCAAAAAATGGGCAAAGGATCTAAATAAACACTGCGAAAGAACATTTAGAAGGCCAAGAGACATATGAAAACATGCTTAAAGTAAGTAATCATCCAAGAGATGCAAGTCAAAACAACAATGAGGTACCACCTCACACCTGTCAGAATGGCAATCATTAACAAATCAACAAATTTCAAGTGCTGGAGAGGTTGTGGAGAAAAAGGAACCCTCCTTCACTGTCAGTGGGAATGCAGACTGGTGCAGCCTTTGTGGAAAACATTACAGCGTTTCCTCAAAAATTTAAAAATGGAACTGCCATTTGACCCAGTAATACCAATTACAGAAGTATATCTTCAGAAAACAGAAACACCAATCAGAAAGGATATATGCACTCCTATATTCATAGCAGCACAATTTACAATAGCTAAGGTCTGGAAATAGCTTAAATGCCCATCAGCAAATGAGTGGATTAGAAAACTGAGGTAGATAGGAATAAACGTAACTAAAGAGGTAAAAGAACTATATGTAGAAAACTACAGGACACTGAAAAGAGATAGAGGAAGATGTTAACAGATGAAAGAGCATACCACGTCCCTGGATTAGGAGAATCATCATCATTAAAATGTCCATACTACCCAAAGCAATCTATAGATTCAATGCACTACCCATTAAGAAACCAATGACATATTTCACAGACTTAGAAAGAATTCTTCATAGATTAATCTGGAACAAAAAAAGACCACAAATAGCCACAGCAATTCTGAGAAAGAAGAATAAAGTAGATGGGATCTCAATACCAGATTTCAAGCTATATTACAAAGCAACTATTCTCAAAACAGCCTGGTACTGGCACAAAAACAGACATATAGACCAATGGAATAGAAGAGAGAACCCAGATATCCACCCAAAACACTATGCTCAACTAATATTTGACAAAGGAGGCATGAACATACAATGGAGCAAAGATAGTTTCATCAATAAATGGTGTTGGGAAAATTGGACAGATACATGCAAAAAAAAAATGAAACTGGACCACCAACTTGCACCAAATACAAAAATAAACTCAAAATGGATACAGGACTTAAACATTAGAAGGGAAACCATAAAAATACCAGAGGAATCCACAGGCAGCACAATCTCAGACATATGCCAAAAGAACTTATTCACTGATACTACTCCCAAGGCAATGGAAGCTAAAGAAAAAATAAACAAATGGGACTACATCAAAATAAAAAGCTTTTGCACAGCAAAAGAAACCATCAACAAAACAACAAGAAAGACCACTGTATGGGAGAACACATTTGCAAATGTTATCACTGATAAAGGTTTAATCTCCAAAATCTACAGCCAACTTATACAACTTAATAAAAGGAAGATAAATGATCCAATAAAAAAAATGGGCAATGGACCTAAATAGAACCTTTTCAAAAGACGACAGAAGGAAGGCCAAGAGACACATGAAAACATGTTCAAAGTCCCTAATCATCCGAGAGATGCAAATCAAAATGACATGTGATACCATCTTACACCTATCAGAATGGTAATCATCAACAGATCAACAAAAGACAAGTGTTGGCGAGGATTCGGACAAAAAGGAAGCCTTGTGCACTGTTGGTGGGAATGCAGACTGGTGCAGCCACTGTGGAGAACAGTATGGAGTTTCCTCACAAAACTAAAAATGGATCTCCCATTTGACCCTGTAATCCTACTCTTAGGAATTTATCCTAAGAAATCACAAACACCAATCACAAAGGATTTATACAACACTATGTTCATAGCAGCACAATTTATTATAGCTACAATTTGGAAACAGCCTAGGTGCCCGTCAGCAGATGAGTGGATCAGAAAACTGTGGTACATCTACACACTGGAATTCTATGTTGCCATTAAAAAGAAGGAATTCTTACATTTGCAGCAACCTGGTTGGAACTGGAGAGCCTCATGCTTATTGAAATAAGCCAGTCAATGAAGGAGAAGTATCACATGATCTCACTCATTTGTGGGTAATAAAGAACATTATAAACTGATGAACAAAATGATAGATACAGAAGCAGTAAAGCATCAAACAGACTGTGAAATTACAGCAGGAAGATTAAGGTTAGGTGAGGTAGATAAGAGATCAATCAAAGGACTTGCATGCATGCATATAAGCATAACCAATGAACATAGACACTAGGCGGGTGGGATATACCTGGGAGGGAAGGGGGGCAATGGGGAGATATATATAAAAAATTAATAAAATAAAAAATAATTGTAAAAAAGGAACAAAAAACTGTGGTACATCTACACAACGGAATACTACACTGTTACAAAAAAGAAGGGATTCTTACCATTTGAAGCAGAATGGATGGAACTTGATAGCATTGTGCTAAGTGAAATTAGCCAGTCAGTGAAAGAAAAATGGATAATAAAAGATATTATAACCTGATGAACAAAAAGATAGATACAGAGGCAGAGAAGCATCAGATTGTCAAATTACATTGGGAAGGCTGGGGAAGGGGTAAGGTACGAAATCAACTGAAGGACTTGTATGTATGCATATAAGCATAACCAATGGATGCGAGACACTGAGGAGGGGTGAGGGCATGTGCCAGGGGTTAGGGGAGGCTGGGGGAAAGTCAATGGAGGGGAAAAGGAGACATATGTACTACTATTTGTAATACTTTAATAAAAAAAATGTGTGCTGGATTTTGTTGAATGCGTTTTCTGCATTGATTGAATGATTATGTGGTTTTTATCTTTCAATTTGTTTATGTGACGTATAATGTTTATTGATTTACAAATATTGTGCCAGCCTTGCATGTGTGGAATAAAACCCACTTGATCATGGTTTATGATCTTTTTAATGTATTGCTGGATCTGATTTGCTAATATTTTGTTAAGGAATTTAGTATCCATGTTCATCAGGGATACTGGCCTGTAATTTTCTTCCTTTGTAGTGTCCTTATGCTGGCTTTGTAAAAAGAATTTGGAAGTGTTCCTTCCACTTAAAGTTTTTGGAACAATTTGAGGAGGACAGGTGTTAGTTCTTTGAATGTTTGGTAAAATTCATCTGTAAATCCAGCCAGTCCTGAACTTTGTTTCTGGAAGTTTTTAAATCACTGCTTCAATTTTGTCAACTGTTATTGGCCTACTCGGATTTTCTGATTCTTCCTGATTTGAGTTTTGGAAGTTGGTATGTTTCTGGGAATTTGTCCACTTCAACCAAGTTGTTCATTTTGTTGGTATATAATTGTCCATAGTAATTGCTTATAATCCTTTGTATATCTATTGTGTCTTGTTATATTTCCCCTTTCATTTCTGATTTTAATTATTTGAGTCCTCTCTCTTTGTTTCTTGATGAGTCTGGCTAGGGGCTCATCAATCTTGTATAACTTTTCAAATAACTAGCCCTGAACTTGTTGAACTTTTATAATTTTTTTGTTTGTTTTGTTTTTTTACTTAATAAAAATATATTTACATTTGGAATTGTGATATATGTAATGATTGTCTGAAGAGACTTTTTTATTTCCCCCATCCCACTTATTTCTTTATTGATTAAGGTAATACAAATGTGCCCTGATCCCTCATTGTCCCCCCACCTATGCCCTCACCATCCTGGTGTATATGTCTATTGGTTAGGATTATATGCATTCGTAAAAGTCCTTTGGTAGATCTCTCCCCCTTACCTCCACCCTCCTCTACCTTCTCACTGAGGTTTGAGCATCTGATTGATACTTCTCTGTCTCTAGATCTGTTTTTGTTCATCAGTTTATGTTGTTCATTAAAATCCACTAATGATATCATGTGATATTAATCTTTGACTGACTTGTTTCGCTTGGGTCTTTATTATTGTCTTCCTTCTACTTCCTCTGGGCTTTTCTTGCTTACCTATTTCTAACTCATTTAGTTGTAGAGTCATATAGTTTATTAGTCCTTTTTCTTATTTCTTGAGGTAGGCTAGTAGTGCTATGAACTTCCCTCTCAGGTCTGCTTTTGCCATGTCTCACAGGTTTTGGGTGGTTGAGTGTTCATTTTCATTTGTTTCCAGGAAGTTTTTAATTCTTGCTTGATCTCATTGGTAACCCAATCATTGCTTAATAACATGCTATTTATCCTCCATGTATTTGAATGTTTTTGAAGTTTTATTTTATTTTATTTAAATATATTTTTATTGACTTTTTACAGAGAGAAAGGGAGAGAGATCATTAGAAACATCTATGAGAGACATCGGTTAGCTGCTTCCTGCATGCCCCCCACTGGAGATGTGCCCACAACCAAGGTACATGCCTTGACTGGAATTGAACCTGGGACCTTCCAGTCTGCAGGCTGATGCTCTATCCACTGATCCAAACCGGTTTTGGCAGTTTTATGTATTTTTTTATTGTACTTGGTTTCTAACTTCATGCCATTGTGATCTGAGCAAGATACTTCATATTATATCAGTCTTCTTGAATTTATATAGACTTGTTTTGTGCCCTAACATGTGGTCTATCTTTGAGAATGTTCCATGTGCACTTGAGATGAATGTATATTCTATTGTTTTGGGGCAAAATGTTCAGTAAATATCAGTTATATCCATCTAATCTAGGGTACCACTTAAGGACCCTGTTTCCTTGTTAAGTTTTTGTCTGAAAGATCTATCCAGTGATGTCAGTTGGGTGTTAAAGTTACCCACTATGACTGTATTGCTATAACTCTATCCCACAAAGTCCATCAAAAGTTTGTGTGTATTTTTAATATACTTGGGTGCTGCTATATTAGGTGCATATATGTTTACAAGGGTTATATTTATATTTAAAGTGATTATTGATAGGTACATATTTGTTCCACTTCATTCTTTTAATTCTGTTAATGTTTTGCTATTGTTGGTTGTTGTTGTGTTTTGTTTTCTTCTTTAACTTTTTAAATCTGGGCCTTTAACATTTCTTATAATGCTGGTTTGATGGTTACAAACTCCTTTAGGTTTTTTTTCTTGTCTGGGAAACTCTTTATTTCTCCTTCAAATTTAAATGATAGTCTTTCTGGGTAAAGTAGTCTTGATTGTCTTGTTTCATCACATTGAGTATTTCATGCCAAATCCTAAAATATTTCTGTTGTGAATTTGGCTGACAGTGTTATGGGGACCTTCCTTGTAGGTAATTAACTGTTTTCTCTTGCTGATTTAAGTCCTTTCTTCATCCTTAATGGTTGGCATTTTAATTATGATGTGTCATATGTAGTTCACTTTGGGTTCCTTGTTTGGGACTCTGTGATTCTTAGATTTGTGTATCTTTTTCCTTAAGCAGATAGGGAAGTTTTCATTCATTATTTTTTCAGATAGTTTTCCAATCCCTTTCTCTCTCTCTCTCTCTCTCTCTCTCTCTCTCTCTCTCTCTCTCTTCTCCTTCTGGTACCCCTTTGATGCAGATGTTGTTTGCATTTCATGTTTTCCCAAATTTTCCTTATATTATCCTTATTCTTCTCAAATCTTTTTTCTTCATGTGCTCTGATTGGGTGTGTGTTTTTTTTTTGTTTGTTTGGTATTTTGTTTGTTTTTTAAGCCTCACCCCAAGATATTTTTCCATTGATTTTTTTTTAAAAAAGAGTGGAAAGGATGGGGAGAGACAGAGAAAGAAACACCAATGTGAAAGAGACACATCAATTGTTTGCCTCATACATGCACCATGCCTGGGGCAGGGGATCAAGCCTCCAGCCAAGGTACATGCCATTGACCAGAATTGAACCTGGGACCCTTCAGTCCATGGGCTGATGTTCTACCTACTGAGCCAAGCCACCTAGGGATGATTAGGTCTTTTTCCTACCTTGTTTTCCAAAGTGCTGATTCAATCCTCTGCTTCTTTCAACCTTATTTTTATAACTTCAGTTGCATTCTTAATATCATATGGTATTCTTCATTTCCAACTTATTGTTCATGGTTTCTATATTCCTTTTCATACTGTGTAGTTCTCACTAAGTTCCTTATCATCCTTATAACCATTACTTTGAACTCTATATCTGACAAATTGCTTGCCTCCATTTCAATTAACTTTTTTCCTGGAATTTTCTCCTATCCTTTCATTTGGGGCCTATTTCTTTGTCTCTCTATTTGGCTGGTTGTATGGTTGTGTGTGTGTGTGTGTGTGTGTGTGTGTGTGTGTGTGTGTGTGTGTGTATGTATTAGATATATTTACTCTGAATCCCAGTCTTCATGGGTTGAACCTATGTAGTATGAATTCTATTAGATCCAGTGGTTCAGACTCCTTGATCTCCTGAGTTGGCTGCTATAGGAATGTCCCTTTTGTGGGCTATGCATAATATGTTGTAATTTAGTCTAATTGTTGTTGGCCCATTTGTGTGTGGAATCGACTGTCAGGCTGGCTGATAGTGAGACTGAAGTCTGACCATAGTATGTGAGCTGCTGTGCAGGTAGGGAAAAAAAAAGAAAATAAATAATAAAATAAACTTGTATTAAAATTTTTAAATAAAATAACATTTTAAGAAAAATAGAAAAAAAAATAAATAAAAGTAAAGGAAAGAGAGAGAAAAAAAACTCTTTTAGAGACCTGGAGAGTATTATGCTTAGTGAAATAAGTCAGTCAGAGTATCAAATGTCTCACTTATATGTGTATCTAATGAACAAAGTAAACTGATGAATGGAGTGGATCCATAAACATGGAAGCATGGAGCAGAGTATGGAATCTTGAAGTGAAGGTGAGGGAGGGTGGGGAAATATGAAGTGATCAACCAAAGAACTTGTATGCATATATGCATAACCCATAGACACAGACAACAGGGTGGTGGTGCCCTGGAGTGGGGGATGGGTGCAGGCTAGAGGGGATCAATGGGGGATAAAAAGAGACATTTGTATTACTTTCAACAATAAAGGTTGAAAAAATTTATTAATTTAAAAAAACACAGAAAAAACACAAAATGGAAAAGAAAAAATAGGTGAAAAAGAACAATAAGCAAATATAATTTTTCTCAGCAGAGTTCAGTTTTCCCTTTGGATACTGTTTGTGAAGTTTATTGGATCCTGCTCTGATGCTGTGTGAAGTTGGCCTCTTGGTGTGTTAGTTCTGGGATGCTTTGGAGGGACTCTGGTGCAGGCCAATATCAGATGCTTTTTGTGACTGGCTCTTGGCAACCTGTTTGAAGATATGAGCAATCCACAGACAGTGGTTGACTCTGTTGGGCTTAGCTGCATGCAGGAAGGACCAAGCTTCAATCCTAGGCCATCTTTTACCAACATTGGACCCAGGGACAGGTTAACAAATGTCCCAAGATACCTCAGGACAAGCCTCAAACTTGCTCTGCCTGGCAGCTCCCTTTTAGGCTCAGTCACTGAAAGAGCCTTAGTGAATTCTGGAAGATGGGCCAAGTGGATTACCCAGGAGAGAGGGGGAGGTGCCATTCATGCTTCAGGGAAGATGGTAGGCATGGGCCCTGCCCCAGAGCCACATGACAGCTTCTGAACTGGACTTTTCCCTGACCTCAGTAGGCCAAAGTCCCTAGTAATCAGGAAGGTATTATCTCCAGAGCCCAGAGGTTGGGTCTTCTAGAAGTCTGGACTGTGGTTCTATTGTATCTCCTATGAGGGAGATGCTCTAGTCAGATCCATGGGAAAGTTATGGCACATCCCTGCCCCAAAGCCAGTCATAGACACACTTGAGTATGCCCAGACTCTACACATTGACCTATGCAGGTCACTTTTCAGTCAGGGTGGGTCAAGAGGGATTCTAGAGTGAGGGGTTATTACTTTCTGCCCAACCTGATGCTGCTCAGAGGGTAACGCTCTGCCCAAGAAAGATGGCAACTGTGGCACCTGAGAACAACTCATCATGGGGATACTGATTGCCATCCTCCCAGTCTCCCACACCAAACCCCAAATCCCAGACTCTCCCCAGGCATCTTCTGTCCACATCATCCTTCATCTACCAGAGCCTAGAGTGAGTGACTGTGAATGAAATTTTGGGCATTGGCCCTTTAAGAGGGTGCATGTTTCTCCAGTGGAGTCCATCACTCCTTGGAGAACAGAAATCCCACAGCTTTTATAGCCATAAGTTATGTGGGTGCCTCTTCCAGGATCTGGTGCTCTGGTCTGGGAAGCCCAGACTGGGATTTAGGCCCCATGTTTCTCAAGGGGGCCTTGAAACTCCTGAACCTCAACTGCAGCCTGAGGGTGAGTGGGGCCAGCACCTTTCACGTCTCCATCCTTCCCACCAGTCTTGATGTGGCTTCTTCTGTAAATCCTTGGTTATAAGACTCCTCTTCAACTAGTCTTTAGTTGGTTACTCTTTTACTTAAATATGTTATTAATATTTTAGAGAGATTGAGGAAGGTAGAGGGATAGAGAGATAGAAACATCAATGAGAGAGAAACATTGTTTGGCAGCCTCCCACACGAGCCCACACTTGGGAATTAAACTGGCGACCTCTTGGTTCATGAGTGGATGCTCAACCACTAAACCACACTAGGCCAGGCCATGGTGATTTTTCTTTAATTTAGTTGTATTTCAGTTTTGTCTTGGGAAGAGGTGAGTGTAAGATCAACCTACTCTGCCATCTTGAAAGTTCCCCACTTTAATACTTCTCTCATTGCTTTTGTCTTTGGAGCCATATCTAAGAAACCATAGAATCCAAGGTCACAAAGATATATGCCTATATTTTATTCTAATGATTTTACAGTTTTGGCAGTTACATATAGGTCTTTGATTCATTCTGAGTTAATTTTTATATATGGTATAAAATGGTTGTTCAAACTCATTTTGCATATGGATATCTGGTTATCCCAGCATCATTTTCTGCAAAGACTATTATTTTCCCCATTATTTTTTCTTAGCACCCTTGTCAAAAATCAATTATCACTCAATATAAATGTTTATTTCTGGACTACAAATTATATTCCATTGCTCTATATGTCTGTCCTTATGCAAGTACCACATTCTCTTTATTAATACCAACACATTATAGAATCACTGGGACAAGAACCCTACAATATACTTTCTAAAAAAACTCCTCTTTATGACTCACTGATACCCCACTTTTCTCCAGGTTTAAGGGTAATATATCTCTAAATTTTAACTTAAATTGGTTGATTCCAAGCACTCTTAGACTTTATCTTTCTCATTCTGTCTTAATCTCTTTTTCCTTCCTATCTCTATTGTCTTCCATCTAAGTTGCTTTTTCTCTCCTTTTCTTCTCCTGTTTCTTTCAACTCTTTTTATTCTTTTTATCAACTTTTTCTTTATCTATGTGTTGCTTTTCCTTCTGTTGATGCTCCCGTTCTTTCTCATTTCTACTGCCCCATTTTTCTCTCAGAGGTTAGTCTCACTCTCCCTCCAATCTTAGTCTCTCCCTATATAAATACCATACGTACCTCTCTCTCTCTCTCTCTCTCTCTCTCTCTCTCTCTCTCTCTCTCTCTCTCCATCTTCTGAACAATCCTTCCTAGTCCTGTCTTTTTAGCACTGTCCAATTCCTGCTAGATGTTTGTGCAGCAAAACCACTTAAATAAAGCAGTTAGCTTTGAAGGATATTAGAACCAATATTTACCTAAAATAAATACCAAAGTTTGCTTCAAATATTCTAATTCAATAAATATGTATAGAGCAATTACATGTATCAGATATTATGCTTGATTTTATGATGCATAATATCATTGATTTATCATAAAAAACTTTCCAAAATAAAAAAGGAAGGAGCTATTATTTCTATTTTATGGACAAATAAATTAAACTGAGAGATGTTCAGGAAGGAAAAGGAGTATGACTAAAATTTCATATAAGGAAAATATAGAACTAAGTTTTGTGTCTTGTTCCAAAGTCTATGCTACTATTACTTCACCAGCCTTGGAATGATTAATACTTAGTCTTAGGGCTGGAATGGAGTAAGAAAGTGAATGTGGGTGTGAGGAGAGGTTGTAAAGGACAAGAATGGTCAGGTGGTATAAGCTCCAGCTAGCCCCTCCCCAGCCCAATTTTCCAACAAAATTCACCACCCCTTCACTTCATTCTTACACTTTTTCTTGCCCCAGTTCCTGAGAAAATTTTTATCAAGACAGAATGAATCTTAGAATATTTATCCCCTCCTGTCAGTGCAGCCTGGAAAGAAGTTACATTCCTCTGATCTGGAACCTGACATAGGGTTACTGACACTTGGTGGGTGAGGACAGAGAAATAGGCATCCAGGAAACCTTAAGTTTCATTATTTTCTCCCATCTCCTACCTGGTTATTCTGCATCATGCAGCTCTAGACCTGGGGCTATGAATACAGCCACATTCTTCCTTAGCCTTCCTCATATGAAGATAGGCCCCACTCCTGCATATTCCACTCCTCTCATTTGTTACCAACAGCCAGGTCTTGCATCACCCACCCTGCAAGTGGTGAGGTAGCCTGTGATTATTTTGTGTTCTGTCCTGCTCTGATCAGGCTACCTACATCGACTGGGCCCTAACACTGTATTAAAGATAGTCTTCTCTGGGCTTGGGAAACCTAAACTCTGATAAATGATTCATGAAGAAATCAGAGTTTAGTTTTAAATGAAGGCCTAAACCTGGGCTTCTCCACCATCACATTATTTTGTTTCTATTGCCAGAATGCAGACTGTAATTAATTAGGTAGTACACATATTTTAGGTACAGCATAACCTTTCCATGGGGAATTCTGACTGACAGGTTCTAATTTATAAGCTTTATTCCAGTGCATAGACAAACACTGCTGTGCTCAGACTGTACCTTTTGAAGGTTATAACATTTAGACCCCAAAGCTCTTAATTTTATTGGAAATAGGAGGAAAATGTCATACAAATATTTCATTTTGAAACATAATGAGTCCAACACACATATTTCTTACTGCAGTAATTGCCATTCACCTACTTACTTGCACCATGATCTGAGAGTCAGTCACTGGAGGGCCCAGTTCCCTGCTCTGTCTTCAGTATCCCAGGGTATCAGAAGTGGTTTTCTTCTTACTCCATGAAGAATTGCAGAGTATCATCTTCCCTGAATACACGTATACTTGGTGGGGCTTTGTTGTATGCAAGTTAGTATTTCAGTGTTTTCACTATGAATATAGAAGTGGCCTTATAAATATAATGGAGCCATTGAGCATTGTTCTTAACTTAGAGTCCTTTGGCGGGCCAGCTAGCAGAAGTACTCTGCTCATTTCAGTCAATATGGAGTAAATTTTGCTTGGAAGGAAGAGAAATAAACAAGCAGGTGTCACAGTGAGTGTGGTACCAAGAGAGCTGAGGGGAGAGAACTGGCAATCCCACGGAGGCAAATGAATAGATATTTCCAGCTAGAAAAGCTGAAAAGTGAACCTTTAGCTATGCTAGTTAAAGCAGGAGTGAGATGAGAATGGAATGGGAGCCCTAACTAGTTTGGCTGAATGGATAGAGTGTCAGGCCACAGACTGAAAGTCCCAGAGTATGATTCTAGTCATGTACCTGAGTTGCAGCCTCGATTCCCAGTAGGGGACGCCCAGGAGGCAGATGATCTTTATGTTTTTCTCTCATTGGTGTTTCTGATTATCCCTCTTTCTTCTTCTCTGTAAAAAAATCAATAAAAATATTTTTAAAATAAAATAAATAGTATCTTCTTAAAAAGAGAGATAGAGAATGGAATGGCATGGGAAATAGTATCACAGATGTCTGCAAAAGACATGAGTTGGAAGATGCACCAGCATGGGGATTGGAAAAGATAGTAAACAAATCAAAGTTGGAAGAGCTACCTGAGGTACAAGTGTTGACATAACTCTAGTGATGGCATCCCAACCTACTAGAAGGAACCATGTTTCTTTAAATATGAAAGAGGAAGAATGAGCCAACCTCAACAATAAACTAGAGATAGGGAGAATGAGAAAACAGACTTGCATTTGAGATTTATATCCAGAAGTTTGGTTTGAACTTTCTGAGTGAGTATATGTGAGTCACCACTAGGAAAGAATTTGTCCAAGTAAAAGAGGCCATGGCTTTTCCTCACCAAAACTTAGGTAAAATAGAAGGTTTTGAACAGGGGTTTAGGGAGCCAGTGTTGAATGAAAAAGTGGGGATGTCTTTCCCACATTTTAATTTCTTACGTTATACCCCCAGAAGTCTTCATTATCGTCAGACATACCTGAGTTTCATCCTGGTTCCATCACCAGATGACAGTAAATGAGTCATTTTATCTCTATGAGCTTCAGTTTTATTTTATTCAAACTGAAGATAATATCACAATGTTGTCCTTAAAATTTCTCAATAAATATTAAGTGAATTTAATGAAGCTCAGACTCTCTCCTGTTGGCCACAAAAGGGCAGATAAAATAAATCCCAAGAGCATAGCACCACTTTCCCTTTGCTATTGGGTTGTCTGGGTGTTAGGCCAGATGACTCCTCTATTAGACAAGTGGGAAAAGGGTCTAGTGACCCCTGCCAGGTTGAGGATAGGGTAAATGTGAGGGTAATGAAAAAATTACCATAGTTAAGGTTATTTTCAAATTGAGGTATAGAAGATATGCCAGTTACTGGAATGTCTAGTACAGCCAAGAGGTCACCGATCACTGGTATCCCATCTTTACCATTTTTACACTAAATAGAAAGTGTCTTTGACCTCGAGTAGGTGGGAGCTGTCCATCTCTGAGTGATATAGGTTTCCTGACACTTGGCTCAAATACCTCCATTATTCCTGTCTTCCTCCCTTCCTTTTCTCTGCCTCTACTCCCACTAATTAGAATAGCCATGAGAACTATCCTCTGTGAAGCTCTGCCAGGCCTCCAGATTTCCATTCTTTTACTAACATTTATATCCACATTAGGGAAGGTGCATGGCTGCATGTCTTCAATCATCTCTACTTGTTCTTTTTAGCTTAGACTTTAGTAAATGCAGGGAGGCAGGCACTAGAATTTGTTGAGTACTGAGTACAAGCTGGACACACTGCCTAATACAATACACTTAGTATCTCACTTAATCAGTGCAAAGGACTTATAACCATTTTACAGATGAGAAAACTATGTTACATGCAAAGTAACATAGTCAAGAAGCAACAGTCAGGACTTTGACTTTCTAATTGCAAATCCAATGCCCTTGCCACAATGCGCAATTCTGGGAAAGCCTAACTCTCTTCCTCCACCTCAATCAAGTCTATGTGGCAAAGAGTATCCTTCTGGTTTCATATATATGTAGACCATCACATTTGGCAAATATGAGGATATATTACAGGTGACTTTTACTCATATTCATGTTAGGCATTATTTTAGGTATCATGCCCCAAAACAGCTAACCAGGAATCAGGCACTAATGACTCCTGTTTTCATTGACACTTTATGGACCTCTCAGTCTCTGAGCATTTGCCTGAAAAAGGCATTTTCCCTGGCCTGGACAGAGGCCAGAAAACAGACATCACTTCCTTATTCCCAACCTGATGCCACTAGATCCTGCTAAGACCAGCTCTCACTCTTATTCTTAGCCTAGAGTTCCTTGGTAGGAATACTGGCAGGAGCAACATGGTTGCTCAAGCCTGAAAGGAGTAAATGATGCCTAGAAAGAAACTTCTGTTCTGTACCCATAGAGGCCAGAAATGGAACGTAAAAGTTCACCTTCCACGCCCCTCATTATTTTCCCTGTGTGAAGCTAATCAGGGTTTCAAATAAGGTAGGCCACCAAAGTCGACTAATTTCTGCTATTTGGCTGTGGCTTGGCCCAAACCCCCACCTTGGAAGGATCATGAGGCAGCCAGGCCTGAGAGCTCAGTCACAGCTGCACTGGGAACCCACAGTCTGTGCCTGGCACATTCCCTAACCCTGCAGTTTTATTAGCTTCATTTTATGTGCATTTTAACTCTCTGAATGAAGCCAAAATCAACATCAAATAACATCAAGGAACACAAGGCCATGATTCCCCCAAATCTCAGTGTTCAGCCCCCAACTCACTTAGAAGTAGGGTGGGCAGAATATGTCTCAATTTCACCCTGCCTATCTATTTAAAGGGTAGGGAAAATTGTTGTTGCTCTGAGAGTTATTCTCAGACACTGCCGCTTTAGAACTCACTGTGAGAGACATTTTCAGGTCATCATAACCCAAGGAGCAGAAGGAGAAAAAAAGAGAGGGGGGGGGGGAGAAAGAAAATCCAGCCAACAAGCAATCCTCAGATCCCTGTGTTCCTGAGGCCACAAGAGCTTGGCCTAATGGTCCTGGCCAGTGCCTGCTGGAATAGACAGTTGGAGAAACCAATTCCCTGACTCGCTGCCTTCTTGTCTTCTTTTCTTTTTCTTCCTCTTTTTAAATTTTAATCCATGGTCAGATAGGCACAAGCTTTTTAACAGGCCTTCTATATGGGCTACAAATCCCAGCCACCTCAAGGGATTCACTATTCCCTTCCCTTGTGCTCTTAGGTAGGGAAGCCAAGAGCTGCAGATGGGTCTGGGAAATTTTCCAGTTCTGAATGCTTGACAAAGGACCTGAACCCAGATGGAGAAGCCAAGACGGCTAAGCTAAAAGAGTTTCCCAGCCTTGAAAATTTCAGAAAGCCAGTACAGATTAAAGCTTTTCTGAACCATAATGCTGGGAAGTAGGGGCAGGTATGTAGGATTGACTGGACAGAGACTTTGCCTTTTAGTCAGGAGACATGAGTTCTAGACCTGAAGATATACAGTATTCTTAAGTCCTTTTCCTCTCTTACTCTCAGAATCTCCAAGAAACATTGCAACCTTCATTGAACATATTCTCTTAAAGTAAAACTTTTCTAATTTTTAAAAATAGATAAAATGTTCACACTTTATTTGCTAAGACTTTAATGAAGAGTTCTTAGAGGTAGGAATGCAATGCAAGACTATGTCACAAAAAGAAATTCTATAACTTTTGTTATATAGCTGTTCCCTTACCAATCAAGGGCTTAGGCCCTGCTGCTATGCACCATTCCTTGTTAGAATCTATCTAAGTCTCTGCTGCCCCCATCTGTAATATGGCCAGATGCTCTCTAGATGCCCTATCACCATAACATTATATTATTATCAAACCTCTGAGTTTTTTCCCTGACCTTCTTAATGCAAATATTTAAAAGCTTAATGTTTTCCTTTGGGGACAATTATGAACCTATATATTTATAGAACCTCTATCTTTATCTCTATCTATAACTATATACCTATTTATATACATACCTGCTTATCTACCTACCTATTTATGCATGTCAAACATAATATTAAGAGCATAAGTTCTTTATGTTAGTAGAAATAAGATCAATTAACTAGATGGCAAATCCTCTCCTGATTGTCATTTCTTTTTTGTGGTCACTTTTTCCCCCTCATAAAATGAGCTCAAAATCTAAGTTAATGAGTTCATTTTGTTCATTGGTAATGGGAACATTTAAATAAAATCTGTCTCCTGGCAGGACATATTTAAAGTACTCAAAAAAAGGAATCTACAACCTGGAATACTTTATTCAATAAGGTTATAATTTAGGATTGAAAGAGAAATAGAATTCCCAAGACAAGCAAAATTTAAAGCAATTCAACAGCACCCTACAGGAAATGTTATGGGGTCTTCTTTATGTAGAAAGAAAACACCATAACCAGAAATAAGAAAATGCAGGAAAGGAATAAAAATCTCACTAGTAAAGGCAAATATAGAATAATAACAGTGAGTCAACCACCTAAAAGTTAATAAGAGTGTTAAAGACAATAGTAAAAAAATAACTATAACTAAAATAAATGAGCAAGAGATACACATATGCAAAAAGATATAAAACATGACATCAACAACATAAAGAGGGGCAGAGAGATCCAAGATGGCTGCAGAGTGGGTGGAAGTTACAGTCACTGCCTCCTAGGACTAAACTGGAATTACAACAAAAATATAGAAAAATCATCCTGAATAACAAACTGAAGACTAGCTGAAGAGAAATCTTATAATAAAGAACTTATAGAAGCCACATTGAGACTGGTGGGAAGGATGGAGATATGAAGAAGGCTGGCTGTGATCCCACAGGTGGCTGAAATTCCAGAAGGATATATCAGCTGCAAAATTTCCTCTTGTGGAACTGGGGTCTCAACCTCATGAAAGACTATCAGGGGAGAACACTAGAAGCTAGAGGAGGTGTTACATAACATCTGGCTGTGAAAATCAACAGGAATTCTGTCTGCTAGGTAGAGACAGGAGGTTGCTAGAGACACAGACAGCCTTTTAAAGGGACAGTACATAAAATGTCATTCACAGCCAATAACCCTGGGTTTTGAGGGAGGAAAGTGGAACAGACTAGAGTTGTATGAAGAGAGACTGCGGTCTGTGGTTCTGGAGAGAGAATTGAAATGTCAGCTGTCAGGAACCCTGTGCTGAGTTCCTCTCCCACACCACAGATGTCATATTTCTTAGGGGGATCACTTCCCTCCTTATGGCATTGTCCAACTTCTGGTCACTCTGTTGTCTTGCGTAGTGGAGCTCACTCCCTGCTGAGGTGTCAGATGACTGGGCCACGGAGCAGAAGTCCAGGCAGATTTAGGGGGGATCAGAGACTGAGGTATGTGGCTGTGGGGTGTGAGTTGATTCACCTCACTTTTCCATGAGCCTTCAATCCACTAGCTTCAACCCTTATGTTCCCAGCAGCTGTACCCTCCAGGTACATGGTGACCTTTCCTTGGGAAGGAGGTCTGGACAGAATCAAGAACAGATTGAGTTGTTTGGCTCCAGGGCATGGGCAACTCCTCTCACCTCCACCCAAGCCTTACCTGCACCTCCTCTTGTGGTAGATCACTATTCCCATCCTCGTAACTCTTGGCACATTGTCCTGCTGAAGTTGGGCTCTTGGCAGAATCTGGGACAGACTAAGCTGTATGGATCTAGGATTGGAGACATTTTTTTTCCCATCATACGCAAGAACACTACAGAACCCTCTCTTCACACAGCCAAATCTTTGTCAGTTTGGGCCTGATAAACTCTGCTGGTCTCACCCTGACTACTCCCTGAGATCCCATCCCACCACAAGAATCTGAAGGCACTCTTAAACTTTTGTTGATCAGCCTCAGAATAGCACTGGTACCAATTTTGAGCCTATATCAATCTGGTGAACACCACTTGCTCCTACTTAGTGGCTCACTGAGAAATTTAATCATACAACTCAAGTACTACCAGAGGTTCTTTCTGTGACTGAGACTAACAAGAAGTTGGAAGAAGGAGGCTGATTTCAGGTAGCCTTGGGCCTTTAGTTAACCTGCTCTGAGTTCAGTGCTAGAGGAAGCCAACATTGGTGAGCAGTTTGGTCCTTCACACACACAGACCTAAGACAAGCAGAGGCAGACAAAAACTGTGGATTGCTTTGTAGCTACACATGAATTGCCCAGGGACAGTTACAGTCAGTGTCTGATATTGACCTAGATGAGAGTCCCTTTCAATAGGCCCTAGGACCAACAACCCAGTGGCCAGCTTCAGAAAACATCAGAGCAGGATCCAATTAGTTTTGTAAGTGGCATATCCAAAGGGAGATCTTGGGAGATCTTGGTAAGATCAAATTGCAGCAAGTATGGTCAGCACCTGCACAATAGCTCATACACTGTGATCAGGGTAGAACATCACAGTCAGCCAGCCTGAGGGTCAATCCTATGCACAAAGGGTCCAATAGCAATCAAGACCCAATTATAACAGAAGAGCTCACATAACACACACAAGAGACATTCCTAGATCATCCTGCTCAGGTGATCAAGGATGTCACCTCTGGGTCGTACAGGATACCTACTACATAAAGCCACTCCACAAAGACTGGGAAATAGAGCAGATCTACCTAATATATATAAACAAACCAAAGAGGTAGAAAAAAATGGGTAGACAAATAAACATTCCCCAAAGAAAAGAACAGGAGAAATATATATATATATATATATATATATATATATATATATATATATATAAAACTGAATTAATAAAGGCAAGCAATTTACCATATATGAGGTACAAAAATATGGTGATAAGAATGCTCAAGGAACTTAGTGAGAACTTCAATAAAAGGTAGTAAGCATAAAAAAATGACATATAAACCAATTTTTAAAAAGTCATAAATAGGGAATACAATACTTGAGATGAAAAATACATTAGAAAGAATAAACAGTAGGTTGGATGAAGCAGAGGACTGATTTGGAAGGCAAGGTAGCAGAACACATCCAATCAGAACAACAAAATGAAACAAGAGTGTTAAAAAATGAGCAAAACTTAAGGAAATTTTGGGACAACATGAAGTGCAACAACATCTACATATTAGCAGTACCGAAATGAGAAGAGAAAGAGCAGAGGATTGAGAATGACTTTTTTAAAAATTAAATTGATTGGGATGACATTGGTCAATATGAACATATAGGTTACAGGCATGGGTTTCCATGTTCAAGATCTGCATATTGCACCATGTTTCCACCACCCAGAGTCAAATCTTCTTCTGTTACATTATATGAGTACCTATTTGAAGAACTAACTCTCCTAATCTAGTAAAGGAATAAGACACACAAATTAAGGAAGCACAGAGAGAACCAAACAATATGAACCAAACCAAGAGGCCCACACCAAGACACATCATAATTAAAATTCCAAAGATTAAATACAAAAAATAATCTTAAAAGCAGTAAGAGAAAAACAGTCAGTTACCTACAAGAGAGCTCCCATAATATTGTCAGCTGATTTCTCAACAGAAACACTTCAGGCCAGAAGGGATTGCATGAAATATTCCAAGTGATGAAAAGCAAAGACCTGCAACCAAGACTACTTTGCCTAGTAAGGTTAATAATTTAAAATTGAAAGTGAGAGAGAGAAAATGGCGGAGGAGTAAACAGACGCATCTGGTGCTTTGTTGCTGGGCAGAAGGAGAGAGAGCGGCTGAGAGTCACACTGGGAGTGTTTGGTGCCAAGTTAAGAGCCAGTTATCCTCCAGAAGAAGGCGGGGAACTGCTGGATGGGGCTCTCCCAGCAGGGCAGCCCCACTGCCAAGCGGTTTTTGCCGGCCCGAGCCCCCAGCACGAACGCGGAGACCGCGCCATCTTCAGAGGGAGGTAGATGTCTGCAGCCATCTGAAGCCTGCAGCTGCGCACACATCAAGCAGCTGGGGACCCGGGGACCCAGAACTCCGCTCTCCAATCGGCACGGACACGCAGCAGACTCAGAGATCCACGGACCACACGGTGAAGTCAGACTGTCCTGGGATAAAAGGGAGGTCTGAAAGCTGCGGCTGACGGAGGCATCCACCAAGCAGCTGGGGACACAGAGCAAGGCTTTCCAGGCAGCGCGGACGCACGGGCAGTGGATTCGGAGATCGCGAAGCTCGAGGAAGGGTCAGATTTCGCCCGGGTCAGGGTGAGGTCTCCTACCCCTCGCACAACAGAGACGCGTACGCCCTGGGAGCCTGGCTGCAGGGAAAGCTGCCACTGGAGAGACTCCGAGAAGTGGGCAGGGCGTGATCCCTAAGTGTGGAGGCAAGCCCTCTGAGCTGTTGACGGACGAGAGCTCTGGAAAACGACTCCTTTTTTTTTCTTTTCTTTCTTTCTTTTTTTTTTTTTCTGGGGAAGAAGGACAGCCTGGGAGTTATTACAGTGTCCCGGCTGCAAAACCCCCACAAACTGGCTTTGAGAACCAGAGAGTAGCAGGATCTGAGCACAGCCTGGAGAGGTCCCCTGCTTTGTCTCAGAGATCAATTCTGAAACACTGCCACCCAGTGGATGACACTCAGAATAATAGTGGAAGTAAAGAGCATTATAATTTTTTTCCTTTTTTTTCTTTTTTTTCTTTCTTTTCTTTATTTTATTTTATTTTTCATTTTCACATATTTTAATTAAAAGACCATTTTTTTCTTTGCGCATCAATTTTTTTTTCCTTTTTAACTATTGCATTTTTGTTTTAAACTACTATTATTATTTAATATTAGTATTTTACTTTTTGGAAAAAAATTGTCATTTTGTTTTCTATTTATTTTATTTCGGGATTAGAGTTCTACATTCTATTTTCATCTTTCCTTTAGCATAATATTACTCCAACTCAACTCTACCTTTATGCCAACACCTTCCTCCTAATTTTCCCCATTTTGTCATCTTACTTCTCTTTCCCCTTTCCAACTTTAGATTCTCCCTATTCTTTCTCTTTACCTAGTTAAAATTTCACCCCATTTATACATCTAATTTCAAATCCCCTACTACAAATCCACACAAACCTCTCTCTTCTTGCCTTCATTAGCCAAAAAGTTGTTTTTTCCTCTAAGTCTTTTTGTTGCTGTTTGCCTAAAAAGTGATTATATCGATTTTTTGAAATTTCTTGTGAGATTCTTTTAGTTTTTTCTACTTGTTTTATTTTACTTTTTTCTTGCTTTGTTTTCTACCTCTCTTTTCCCTCACCTCCATCGATACCAGTTGCTATTTGCAGTTTACATTAAGCTCTAGGTACTGGTTGCTGGACTTTATTGGGATTGGTGACGGTTCTATTGGAGTTGTCGCTTGACATCTATATTTTGTTCCCCCTTTCTCTCTTATACGCTTTCTTTTCTCTCTGACTTTTTTTCTTCCTCTTTCCTTCACCTTTTTATTTTCTTATTTTCTTGTATTTTATTTTTTTGATCATTTATTTATCTTTTTTTTTCTTTTTTCTCTCGCTCTCCCAATTTGATTTGGCATTTCTTTCTTTTCTTTTTTCCTCATTTTCCTCTTCTTTTTTTCTCTATTTACCCCTAATTTATCCTTCATTGGTGGTCACCTTATTTGTGATTATTAACATCCTAAATACATTTCTACTCAACGCCTTGCGTGCTGTACCTGGTCTTGTTGTAGTTTCTGCTTCTCAATCAACGTAGGAGAGAGAACTACATAGCCAGACACCCAGAGAAGAAAGACCATGGGCAGAAAAAGAAACAGCACACATAAGACAGAAAGGCAGGTTTCACCATAAAAGGAAGTAAACCTAATAGAAGCAGAAACAAGCCAGCCAGAGAAAGAGTTCAGAGAAGCGATCATAAGCTGGCTTAAAAGATTGGAAGACAAATTCGACAATATGGGTAAGAGCATAGAGGAAGGGAAGAAGAGCCTAGAGGAAGGGAAGAAGAGCCTAGAGGAAGTGAAGACGACCCTAGAAGAAGTGAAGAAGCAGCAAAAAGAAACGCAGAAGAAACTAGATGAGGTGCAGAATAAACAAGAAGAAATGAACAATGACATAAAGAACTCGATAGAAAGCATCAAAAGTAGACTAGAAGAAGCAAAGGACCGCATCAGTGAGCTAGAAGACACGGGAGGAAAAAATACACAAGTA
>PVJN01027177.1:0-28320 GCA_004026805.1 Lasiurus borealis
GCTAAGGCCGGGCAGGAGCCCCGTGCAAGCGCCCCAGCGTCCGAACCAGTTTCACATTGGTTAGCACTGGACACAAATAAGAAGAGGAGAAGCGAGCCTGAAAAATTAATGACATCTGTTGCACAGATGAATCACCGCCGGAATCATGGGAGGTTTTCTGTATGGCTGCCGCCCTCCACCGCCCATCAGAAAGCTACTCCAACAGGTCTCCAAGGTGGCACATCCTGTAGTGCCTTCTCTGGGTGAGGATGGGGAGAAGCTGCTGAGAAATGCCTCTAAGCTGCTAAGAAGCTGGCTAGGAGAGAGACTGGCTGCAATTTCTTTGCATGGAAGCCGGGTGAGAACTAGGAGCTTAGAGCAGTTAATCACCCCGCCCCCTTAGCTCCCTCCCCACTTCGGGAGGGCTGCCTCCCTAGAAAGCCCCCACTGAATTCCCAGCAGCCCTCATTGTGATTAAAAGGACCAGGAGGCCAAATGTAGGCAGACTCTGCCACGCAGATTTCCCTGTCTGCAGGGAGCAGCGGGGACGGAGAGATGCCGAGAAGGAGAAAGGAAACAAGTTGGCGGCCTCAGGTTCCTCCGGAAATGTTTGCAGAGCGTTGGTGGGCATCGAGGATGAAGTCCTGGGAGGACAGAGGCCGGCCCAAGCAAGCACCAGAGTGGGCAAGAAGGAACAGTTTGTAGGCAACCCATGCCTGGTGCTCACAGCAGAGCCGCCTAGAGCCCAGCTCACCAGCAGCAAAGCTCTGCAGAAAGGAAGCGTCCAGGACTGGGGGTTTTCTGGTGCAACTCCTCCCAGAGTGAGAAGACCCCAGAGAAGGTAAAAGGAAGATCACAGAGGCATGGTGGAGAGGGATGACAATGTGACATGCTCCAGGGCTGGCTGGAGAGTCTGGGAAAAATTGGATGCTGTACACGCAGCTTTACACAGATGTTAACTAATGCCTGCTTTGTCCTAGAAACCAAATTGGTACCTAACACCAAGTGCAGAAAGTGTGGGGGTTTGTGAACCATGTTTAAAAACCGTTAGCTTATGAGCAGCATAATGACTGCTGGCTTTGCATTCAAATGATATATCCCGAGGCTGCAAATATCTGAGAAAGGAAAGAGGGTAGAGAGGGCAGCGGAGAAAGGAGCAGACATATGGAGGAGGCACAGACATTTCAGGAAGTTCTGTGCCCCAGCTTTTTGCCCCTTCAAGGTCCAGTGGGGGAATGTTTACCTGGGAGCCACTCCCATTGCTGGAGCTCACTATTTCTGCTCAAAACCATGTGCTGCTCTACACATACGTGGGACCTCCCCGACCACGCTCTCAAGGGGCGTGCTCGTGAAACTGCTCCATTCTCCCACAGCCAGGAAGACAGAGGTGGGTTCCCTTGCCACCTATGGTTGGACGGGCTGACCGCATATAGCTAGGTTCTTTGAGAAAGCGTGTGAATACAAATACACACCCACCATTCTTAAAAGGAAAATAATGTTTCTTCCCCCTACTGGGTTCTCCTCATTGTGACAGCCTTGCTTTATTCCATCTACCCTTTTCAATCAATCAAAGGGCAGCTCACACAGCACACAGCCGGAATACAATCTCCCTCCCGGGGCGTCTGCTCTTCTCCTCCCCAGCCCGGCCAGAGACCTTTCCAGTAGCTTGAAAGAGTTTGAAAATAGCAGAGGTGGCGGTATGGAGAGAACCCTTAATTTCAGCACCCATCTTTGAGGTTTGCAGAATCAACCAAGCCAGTGCCCAGCACTGAGTTCCTCTTGTTGAAAGGGTGTTGATTCTTTCTCCTAACGTTCTGGAAGACTCCCAACACAGTATTTTTTCCCACTGGTGGGTTTGTAGGACACTCTGAGCATGGGATCTTGTAGAGAGGGTGCAACTTATTGCATTTATTCCCAGGATGACCAACAAGGTACCCCAACAAGAGAAAGCTTTAAAAACCACAGGACCTTGCTATATTTATGTTCAATTCTGAAATCATATTTTATTTGGATCTCGCATTCTTCTTTCAACAACTAAGCCCTGAATGAATTGCTCTTTGACCCCCAAATGGGACCTGTGGGAAAGCCCTTTTGGAGCACAACCACCTCCTACCTCCTCCAGAAAAAGTTTGAAAATGAGCAGCCTATGAAACTCCAGCCAGGGAGAAAAGGTACAGAAAAGCTTCCGGGAGCTAGACCCTCCAACCACAGGCTCCTGGAGAGCGAATCTACACGGTCAGGAGCAGCCTGGCTCTGGGGGGGGACGCTGGAAGACCCCACAATGCCTTGTCTCCTTACAGGGTGGGCACTACTGAGGTCTTCATGAGAGGGGGACCCTCCTTCCTGCCTTCCTGCACTGCACCCTCTTGGATCCTCACTCCTAGATCTTTTTCTCAGACACACACCTTGAAAGGCACGAGACAGTTGTTAGCCAGAGACATGGGTCATCTTTCCAGTACCCTGCAGAGAAAGGGGAGACCCAAGTCCTGTGTCCTTAAGCCCTGTCGCCTTGGTGCTGCCCAGGACCGAAGACATGAGTAGGTCATACCTTCTACGCAGGATGAGACCCAACACCCTCCCTTGATAAGCAACACACACACCCCAAGCGGCGCATAAGCCCGAAATCCCAGCGCCTGCATTCCCAGGAAGCAGTGCCACGCTTCAGAAAAGCGATTGTGCTGCCTCTTACTGGGGAAACGCAGTCTGTTCCACATGCACCGCCCTACAGAACTGCAGCCCCATCCGCCTCTGTGGCCTCCTCCCCGCGCGCTGGGGCACCACGCTCTCCAAATCTGTCTGAATACCTGGCGGTCCATATACCAGTAAGATCCCAAGGTGTCCAAAAGCCTTCAGGAGCAGCAAGCACGCTGAGAGGGTCCCCAAGATCTCCCGTTACTTGTCCGTTTTTAAAACCAGCTAGGGATGCAAGGGGCTGGGAACTGAAAAAATCTCCCCGCCCGGTGGGAGGGAGAGGCAGTCACACACAGAATTCCACCCTGAGAGTCCGAGGTAAGAGAAGTCCTGGGTCTGGGAGCGGCAGAGAACACACACGGGAAGCACCTGCCCTGGCTGCGCAGCGGCACCTCCGCGGGGGTCCAGGTGCGAGGTGGGCAGGTGCCTGTGCGCGGTGTGTGCCTGTGTGTGTTTGTGTGTGTGTGTGTGCGTGCGTACAGGGAACTGGCTCCGGCGCAGCCGAGGGCTGGGGACCCAGCCCCGCATCTCCGCCCGCGCCGTCCCGCCGCCCGCCCTCCCGCCCGCCCGCCGGCTCCGTACCTGGAAGCGTCGCTTTGCCTCCTTCAGCAGGAGCGCCGCATTGACACTGCAGATGGAGCCGGTGCCGCTGCCTCTCGCCCTCCTCTGAACGTGTGCGTGTGCGCGCGTGTGGCTGCTCCTCCAGCCCCAGCCCGAACGCAAATACTCCACCGGAGGCGCGGGGAACCCGGGAAGAGACGAGGAAAACGGAGGGCGAGATCGGAGTCTGCAAGGCTTGACAGCTCCTCTTTCAGTGTCCAAGGTGGGCGGAATGTCCAACAAAAAGGTCGGAAAATGCGGATCGTTTTCAAGCACCCCTTTCCCTCCACCCAACCCCGGAGCCTGAGCAGCAGCGGCAGCGGCTCTGGGGGGCTGCGGTGGCGACACGGGGCTGCCCCCCTGCGTCCCCACCCCCGCAGGCTGAATGTCCTTGATGCCAAGCGGGCACGGCGGCGTCACTCCGCGCCGCCCATGCTCGCCCGGTCGGGCCGCTGCCCGGGCGCGGCGAGTGCGCTGGGGACCCGCCGGGGAGTGCTCTCGGAGCCTCTGCGCGCCTCCCTGGGCAGCGGCGGCCGCCCCCCGGCAGCCCGCGGCCGGTCGCGCCGCTGCTGCCCCCGCCCCTGCCGGGGGATTGGCCGGGCAGTGCCGAGGGGCCGGGACTGGGGGGCCGCGGGAGCCGCCGACAGCTCCCCCGGGAGGCGCGGGGCTGCGGCGGTGGCGGCGGTGGCGGCTGACGCTGCGGCGGCAGAGAGCGCGGCCCCGGGCCGAGCCGGGCCTCCCGAGCGCGCCCCCGGCCCCCCGGGCGGGCTGCTCGCAAAGTTTGCAGGGGGCAGGGAGCGGGGCCGCCGCTGGCTCGGCCGCTGCCGGAGCTCCCGGGCTGCCTGCTGCCGCCGCGGCTCGCTGCTGCTGTGCATTGAAGCCCGGCCAAGCGCTGCAAAAACTCCAGCTGCCAGGCGCTCTCTGGGTCCTCCTCTCCTCCCTCCCGCCCTCCCTGCTTCCCTGCCTCCCTCCCTCGCCTCGCCTTCCCTCCTCCCCGCAGCCCGCCGCTCCCTCTCTGGCTCGCTCTGGCTGGCTGGGAGCTCGCGGCTGACATCTAGACGGACCGAGAGCGGCCGGCAGAGGGGGCAGGGGGCGACTCCCGACACTCCGCGCCTGCCGCCGCCCGCCTGGCCTGCGCTCCAGGGCACAGACGTGGGCAGACACCGGTCTTGTCCCCTTAGCCGGCACCGAGCGATCCTGCCAGTGGCGACGTGGGACATAAAAGGGGGCACACATGGTGACACGGACATAGGGCGCGCACTCGCAATGAGGCACACAGATTTCGTGGCGCCGACGGTCCCAGGGACCCCCCAAGTATTCAGAGCTGACACAGGTGTACGCACCTATTCCTGATCAGAGCCGGGCTCCACCGCCCCACCAAGACACCCCTCCCCCATGGTACCCAAAGGACCGAAGCTTGCCTGGTAGATTAACCTAACTTATCTAGTCTTGTTTATATTGAGAGGCTGATCTGGCTCCTCTCTTCTTGGAAACCCTGGATTCTACACCACAGCAAAAACACAATGTCAACATCGGGGCAGTTTCAAAAGTTCAGAGAAAGAAGTCAGAATGGGACGTGGGCAGCACTGCCTGTGAAACCTCCCTGGACCCTTCTAGGATGGTGCCCCTCCCATCAGGAGAAGCCCAAGGGATTCCCACTGTTGCGTACCCAACACTCTGCATCCCTTTACCCCCACCCCACCATAGCCCCAGGGGAGTGGCACCATCACTTGTGTCCACTACGTACCTTCTGGGAAGGGCAGCAATGAAGGATGGCCCTCCAGAGGAGCCACCGTTGTCTGACCTCCTACCTCTCCTCTCTCTTCTTCCACTTTCCTTTTCCCCACCCCCAGCAACTTCCAGCCCACTACTGGTCCTCCCATCACAACATCTCAGAATCTTTCTTGAGATGGAAATGATTGACAAGAGCATAAATTCCTACACCTTCCTGTGGTGGTTATGTTTTCACAGAAATCGGGGTTGTAAACTGGGAGGCATTAAGAGGAGCTGCGAGCTGTCGGCGTTACAAGAGTGAGGTGGGCTGCACGCACAGGTCAGGCAGGGCCCACCCGCTGAAGCCTGGCTGGAAGGAGGTGGGTGGAGGGAAGCAGACACTCGCTGTCTGGTTAAAGGGTTTCCAGGAGACAGAGTGGAGCCCTTTTAGCCTCTGCTTCTCTGCTGAGTACTGCATGGCCCAGAGAGCAGCAGGGAGTTATCTTATTAGGTTGTGTTAATACATTGATCTGGTTCCTCTTTCTCAGAAACCCTGGGTCCCAGACTCTAGATAAAGTACACAATATCAGTTTAGTTTCGAAAGTCCGGAGAAACACAGAACAAAATGACTCAATGGGGCTGTTTCTTGGACTTAAGCCGGGTATGGGAGAGCCCAGGGCCAAATGTCTTTCTAGGCAGGACTGGCATTGGGGTGGAGACAAGCATGGTGTCCAGCATACAAAGTTTAAGGTCACTATACTCAGGCTCCTATAAGACTGTTATGCTGATCCGGCTGTGAGGTATCTTTTCTACAACGGCTCACGGGACCACCACAGGCCTTTCCCTGAGGTGACAGCCCAGATCACACCATGAAAAACCCTAATGGGTTACTTAAGGGATATGGTTCAATAAAAGCAGGGAGGAGGCAGTGGAGGGCGGACCTTTCAAATGTCCATGTGCCACTTGGCTTCAGAGTATGCCATAAAAATGCTAAAAGGGAGTGAGCAAACAGCTCTGCTTCCATTTTAATACAGCTTGATCCCCCCTCCCCCACCCTTGTAGCCTGTGTGTGTACATGCAAACATGTGTGTGTATGGGTGAGCCTTTTTCTGTTGGATGGATGAGAAGTCAAAGACTATTTTTGGAGGTGGCAAATAAAATATATTTATTATTCTTTATCTCCTGCCTAGTGTGTGGTGTCATTTATTTTCATTCAGAGAAATGAATGCCATGTGGTGCCTGAAGAGCAGTAACATAGCCCAATGACAGAGAAGAAATGAGGCAAATAGCTGCTCAACAATGCACAGGTGAGGGGCCCCAGCCAATTCTCCTGTCATTAGTGGGGCCATATGGCCAACTGCCTTTCCTTCCCTTCCCTTCCACTTAATATAACCCGGTGAAAGGGGTGTTTCGGGGTCATTTACAAAGTCACTGTAAGTAAGAACAGGCAGGGCCACACTGGCAACACAGTGGGGCCTGATTCCCTTTAGTTATTGTTAATCATCATTTTAAAAAATCCAAGCCTTTGGGAAGCTTCTCTCAAGTTTGAAGAGTGGGATGGATGGGGTGGGATGAGTAGGAGCTGGAAGAAGGGAGAAGACCAGGGTCCTGTAATTTGGGGCACTCTCTCTTTTCACCTGACCCATTTACCCCTTAGAGATCTTGACATTCAAAGGAGGTGCTATCTAGTCATGTACTTGGAAACTCTCACGTAGGTGCAATACACACATAAGGAATTAGCACAGCTTTTCAGGACATCTTTTTTTAAATGGCACAATACAGTGAGGGCGGGAAGGTCCTCTGTTGTCTTGACTCTTTGCTATGAAAGGCATTGAGAAAGGCAGCCTCTTTTACAGTTCAAAGTGTGATTTGCTATTAGGTACAATCCTTCTGGCTCTCTCACCTCCCCCACCCTCTGCCAGCTGGTCAGGGGCAAAGAGAGACTCAGTGCTCCCTTGCTGACAGTCGGTCTGTAAGTCACCCGTCATACCACTGGCCCAATTAGGAAGCTGGATAGGTCATGGCTGGCCCTATGGCCACATGAGGGAGAAGCTAACTGGCATATTATTGTGTAAAGCCCAGTTTCCAAAGAGGCTGTTTTTTGTGGCGATTCGGTTGTGGTTTACTGAGGAGTTTGAGGGGGGAAATATTGGTTCATCTCTCACGGCTATATAAAAGGGCCAGATTTTATGGGAGAGAGAAGAAATCTTTAAGTTTCCCTTCACTTAGCTACCACTGTTTTATTAGTCTAGGAACAGAACTGCTCTTTAAGTTGATAAAAGCCAGATTTGTTCATGAAATAAATCACCAGAGCCTGGTGGTGCTATAGAGAATTTTCCCCCCAAGAGCTGGACCCAGGGCTGGGTTTTATACAGAGCCCAGTGCCTTGGATGAAAACAGCACCAATGAACAGCTTAAAAACCTAAATTGTGGCGCCACCTGCAGGAGAGCAGAAATATCAACATTAACTATGCCAACAGCAGAGACTGGGAGGGAGGAGCCCTGGGCAGAGGGCTAGATGCAGAGGCCAGGGTTACAAGCAGAAAGAAGGGCCCCAAGCCCCCAGCAACCCCTGCTCTCTGGGTGTGTCACCACATGTGCACTGCACACTCCAGTAGCCTTCAATCTGCATCCTCTTTGAAAGCTGCCATTTCAAGATATAATAGCTGCTCTCAAGATTTCAGTCCATTGAAAGAGGGTCCTTTTTTCTGTTTTCTAAGGGGGTTAGGTAAGCCTCTAAGCCAAGGGTTGGAGAAGTGACTGCCCTTGGCAGAACGTGAGGGAGAGGCACTGCCACATTTCCTAATTGTACCTGGAACTTGGTGGCTGGGTGTTGTTAGTAAACCTAAACTGTCTGTGATTTTTCTAGTCTGTGTGTGCTAGCAGGGGCACTACAATATGAACCTCTAAATTTCAGCTCCCAACCTTCTTGCACTTATACAAGACTTGGCTACCACTGACAACTCCTCCCCTATGTCAAAGACCCCCAGGGGTGGCTGTGCTTAGGAGCAAGTCTATTATGTTATTCTCCATGGGTCTTGTCATGGAAGTCCACAGCCCACAAGCCATTTGATAAAAGAACATCTCTGCATTGATGTCACCCAGCCAGCCTGCTGCTCACTGTCACATCCCAGACCACACAGAGAGCTAGTGCCAAGCTGGGGAGGATGCCCCAACTCGCACACAGTATGAATCTTGCTTCTTTGGGCTGTAAAGCAGCTCCCATGCTTCCCTTGCTCTAGTCTTATACCCAGTCCTCCCTAGATCCTTTATTTTGCACCCTTCTCCAGAAGGCTTCCTTCTCTTTCAGCAAACAAGCTGTCTTTTCAAATGTAGGAATGACAAGTTAGTGGGGAGGCTGAGTCTCAGCTCTGGCCAGTTCCACATCTGCTACAAGAAAATGTGATCACTTCAGTGTGACACTTCCTGGGGGCTCAATCCCAGGAGATGTGTGGTCCCAAGGGGTGCATTAATTCCAGGACTAGATGCCATCCGGGGGCCCTGCATGAAAGCTCCATCTTGGTTTCACTTGCTGAGTAGCTTAGGGGGGTCCCTTGGGACACAAAGACTAGGACACAAAGAGCAGAAGGGCCGCAAGTTGTTACCTTGTACTGAAGTTGGACTTGTGCAGGTCGGTCAAACATGCTTGTCTGGTAACGTACATGCCTTTGCTGGTTGCCAGGTGGTCTGAGGATAACCTTCTAAGTGACCGCAGTAGCAGCTTCCAAAATGGCATTAATGATCCTCACCAATTGGCATTCATGCAATCCCCTTCCGCGCTGAGCCAGAGCTGATGTGGGTGGCAGTGTGTGACTTCTGTAGCTAGGTCATCAAGGACACTGCAGCTCTGGCATGCTCTCTTGGATCACTGTCTCTGGGAGAAGAAAGCCGTCATGTGGGGAGGACCCTCAAGCGGCCCGGGGACAGGGGCTGAGGCTTCCCACCAACCCAGCACCAACTTGCCATTCCATGAGTGAGCCACCTGAGAAGAGGGTCTGCCAGCCCCAGCCCAGTCTTCCAACGGAGGCCCCAGACGTCATGGAACAGAGATGAGATATTGTTTTTTTTGACAGATATTTGGAGGTGACTTGTTAGCTAGCAATGAATACTGAAGACAGTAATTAACAGAGAGGGGCCCATCCCCCTGACTTTGCCCTCATTAGCCTCTTCCTCTTATTTAAGCCCACGTAGCTTCAGAATAAGAACTATGGAGGGGGACATGGTTAATGCATAGTATGGGTCATACTGGGCAGGACAAGGCACCCGTACATGCCCTGCCAGGAACTGTCTTCAGAGCTCCTGCGTCAAACCTCTTAGCACACCTCAGTGGGCAAAGGCACATAAGAAAACCCTCCCAGGAGCTAGAATGCTCAATTCTATCATGCTTAGTTGGGTAGAATCCGTTCCAGACTGTCAGCCTCAGGGATACCCATCGGTGAGGTGGGAAGCTGTGCTGGACTGGTCATCTTAATAAACTGTCTCCTTCCCTGCCTCTCACAGGGAGCCTCTTGGAGGGCAGACTGAGTGGACTCCATTGAGCACCAGTCCCTCTGATGCTAAAAAATGTTCTCTATACCTGAGCCTGACCCTCATGCTTTCAGGACAGGAGGGAGGTCATGACCTCATCTTGTTTATGGAAGGACCTGGAAACAGAAGCGCTGGAAGCTGATCATGCAGTCTCCCCTCCACACAGTGTCCCACGGAGACTTGCTCACTTCACTGTGGGCTTCAGGGATCTCCTTAGCCCTCGGCTGCTTATGGAGGAAGAAGAGGACGGGAAGGAGTTGCCTATGCTAAGTCAGAGTAGAAGGAGAGCCATGGACGGTGCCTCAGGGATTTCCTGAGACAGTGCATATGCCCACGGTGCCCTCTCCCCTCTCTAATTATCCCTTTCAGGACTCTGCCTGACCTCTTTCTCCTTCTGGCCCCATTCTCTTCCCTCTGTTTCTAAAGGATGTCCTACCAAAGCATCACTGCTGACTACAGGCTATGCAGATGCTAGGGTCCCTTGTGGAGTCCCCTTGCAGCCCAAGGCCACAGCGATGTGTGGCAGCCTAAGGGCTGGAGAGAGCCAGTGTGCAACCCTCCCTTCCTCCCACCCACACACACCCATCTGCACATAGCGATGCCAGGCTGATCACTGGAAACCCGCCATGGGGTGAGTGTGTACAGCATAGGAATCAGCACACACTACAAACCAAGGCTTTTGTTTTGTGGAGACCAAGTTCTTAACCATTTAGCAGCACCCCAATGGGCAGGACCAGCCAGGGGCTAGGATAAGACAAGAGAGGCCAGACCAGGCCTGCTTAGCTGCTCTGCTGATTGTTCACAGGCACAAACAAATACAACATCAAGCCAGATGAAGGGTTCCTTTCCACCCACATCCCATCTCTGTGTGATAAGAAAATGTTAGTGCATCCGCTGTTCACTGTTTTTCCCAAGTCCTGCAATTAAGGAGCCTTGTCTCTTATTTTTGACACTGAAATCAAGAAGGAGAGTGATCTCCTGCTGAGAAACAGAGGCAAAGGGGGCTCAAGGGACATATCTCAGGGAACCTGGGAACCTTAAATGTAAATCTTTTAACACCTGTCGTTTATTCCTTCCACTTCAAACTTAAGATTAGTACCCTGGAAACAACTCTATTTTCATTCTCTCAACACACTAATGTTAAAATTATGGTACACCTATATAATAGAATATGGGGCAGATCTTACACAAATGAACTAAATCTATGTAATCTATGCCCTGAAAACAACAACAACAACAACAAAGTGTATCATGATACATTTGTGTATATTTTTGCATATATTTAAATATAGAGAATAGTGTGCATATCTAGATAAGCTTATCTATACACATAGACCATTGTGGAAGGATACATAAAAAACTTCACACCAGCCACCTCAGAGTGGGAGCCAAGGTGATATATATTTTGTTGTGTTACTGTATATTCTTTGTTCCTTTCGACATTTCACCACGTGCAAGTGTTAAATGCTCCATTTTTTTAAAGCTAGATAAAAAGGAATAAAAAAAATGCTGCTGCTAAAAGCTCTTCATCATATCACTAGTGCTCCACTCTCTCTCTCCTCTAGAATCCAGCCAACCACTCCTCCGCCCCATCTGTATCACATTCAAGCTTGCCTTTGTTCTAGTTTCCAACTATCTGCTCCATCCTGCTCCTCATTGTGGGCTGCCATGAAGGTCACACAGCAGCCTGTCTGCTGGCATGATGGGGTAAGCATCCAGAGAATAATACCTCCTCTCTCACTTCCTAAACCAGCTGGCATCCTAGTTGGCACTAACTGATTAGAGTGGGGTTCCAAGGATGACCCAGAATACCCTTTCCACACTAAAACTTTAAACCAAGTCAAAGGCAGTATTATTCTACACGGGGGTCATTAACACCTACAAATGGTACAGGCTAAAAATATGATGATGCCAAGAAACACTTAGATATTAACGGCGAAAGCTTCATTTTGAGTTATGAATATCATTAAGCACTCTGCAGGGAGAGGTGAAGAAAGACTGGAGACAGGTAAATGCCAAACCAGTTTTGCAAAAAATGAAAATAATGTAAGTTCTGAAAAATACAAATGAGTTTGGCCCAGATATTAACCATTGGTTCAGTAAAAAGTAGACATGTGGTTATTTAGAAAATGACATGGTGATCACTAGAAATAGGCCTGGGATCACAAAGGACTAACCTTGCCAGGCTGTCCTGGTTCCATAACTCAAGGTGGGAAGGATTTTAGATCAAGGAAACGTAAGAGAATATCTGAATCACATCAAGGCTTTTGATAGATGCTTTAATAAAACCCTTGTAGAACATGGAGCAATGTGGGCTGGATGGATTAACTGACTTAATAGCTAAACCCCAGAGGTGTTTGTTAATGAATGAAAGACAACCTGGAGAGGAGTTTTCTTGGAATATGTATGAGAGCTCTGTTCTCAAACTAATCCTGTTCAACAGATTTACTAATAAATTGGATAAAGATGAAGAAGGCATGGTCATCAAATTTGTCTATGACTACAATAAACAAAAAAATTAAACCTAAGAACTGACAATCCTCCTCCTTTCTACAGAGAAAGAAACCTTTGCTTAGTATTGGGCATATTTGGTGTCGATAAATCATCTGATGTTGACTTGAAGCATCATGATGAGGGCTGAAAAAAATGAGAGAAGCTTAACTGACCCACACATGAAAATATATAAGGCTCTCTAGAAAGAAAAGGATTCTGTGAAGAATGAACAGCAGCCTGGGAGGGGAGAGGAAGTGAGGAGAGCTGCCATGTAGAGGGAAGGCCGTGAGGATGGGGATCCTGGAGGGACATGAGCATCAGTCACCAAAAGAGGTCTTCAGGAAGGCTTTAAGCGGGTATGATGCGATGCTTTCTTTTGATACCCCGGCAAGAGGCCATCAGTATATGACTTTGTAATTCTTCAGTGCTTTGAAAAGGTTGATTTTGCACTTCTCTGGGATATATCATCAAGTTGTGATGAATTTTAAGGCAGAAACAAGAAGCTCCTGTTTAACTCAGGCTACAAGTGAATGATTAAAGCTTAGCAACATAGAATATACTATCTGTCCAAAGTAATTTTGTGTGCTGAAATTAGGAGGAAATTTTAACAAAATGAAGTGTAATATGGATACAACCACAGCTCTATATATTAGTTTAGAGAACAAATTTGAAACAGGATGAGGGAGAGGTGGTCACATTTTCTTAAAAAGTACAAGCTAAAGTTGACAATAAGCTACCAATGTGAGTCAATGGAGAGATGCTGTCAAAGTCAATGAAAGTGCAAGGTATGTTAATAGAGAATGGACTCCCAGAGAAAGGGGTGCTAATCTTCTGCTCTACTCAGAGATAGCTAAACCATACCTGGATTAAGGCTCCACATTTTTACAATTAATTTGATCACATTCAAGAGAGAGTGGCCAAATTCAAAAGGGACTTAACCCTGTTACATTTGGAGCAATCAAAGGAAACGGTGATGTCCAGCTTAGATAAATTTATACTCAAGGGAATATGGCAGCTTCCGATATCCGAAGAGCTGTCAGCGGGAAGAGCTGTTTTGTTAGCTCCTATAACCTGAAGATATCAATGTAGGGTCAATGAATAGAATTTATCTTATGTAGGGATATTTTGGCCCAGCATGGAGAATATTTTTCTAATAGAGCTCTCTGAAGACAGAATAGTTTTCCTTGGGTGACAGTGAGATTCCCATTCCTTGATGTGTTCGGGTAGGAACTAGGCAATCCTTAGGTGAAGACGGGAGTTTAGATTCAATTGAAATGAAATTTTTGGTCTGGAACCCTGAGTCTTTGTCTGCCAGAATCGAAGAATGAATCCACGGGCAGAAAATGGTATAGCAAAGGTGGAGATTTATTGAAGAACAAGTACAGATGCCCACATAGGGAGAGGGAAAGAGGCCAAGAATGTACTTCCACATAGGGAGGGGAAAAGGAACCCACGGAGTTCCTTTCCCCTATGGCTTATAAAGACTGCAGATCCTGGTGCCTTAATGTCCCCTCTGATTGGTCACTATTCCCTTGGACTGGTTACTATAGCAACTCTTGTGCTCATGTCCTTTGTGAGGTTCTCACCTTCCTTCTTTATTGTTTTCCTATTCCCTTTAGGCTTTCTTCTTCTCCTTCTGGATGAAGGGCTTCCTTCTCTTTATTTTGTAAACATAGACCTTTTGCTGTTCCCCTCATTCTATGGAAATGTACCTGTTGCAGCTTTTCAGCTCCCCTATTCTATGGAAATGCACCTTACTTTGCTCTGCAGCCCCGTGCTTCCTCCACGGTCCCCTTAATTTCCAAAATATCTCAAGTTTCCTAAAATATCTCTTTTCACCCCCGAAAATTCCTATTACACAATGACCTCTGCCATCTCTAAGGGTCTGCGGTTGTAGTTGTTTTGGGTTTTGCTTTGACTCAGTAAGTGTTGACTGAATTGAACTGACTGCTTTGGATATACCTAAAGAAGATAAGCAATGTCTCGCCTAAGACTAGTAGAAAAAAGAAAAGTCAGTGATGAAGTCAGAAATATCGTCAAATCAAAGATTGAAGAGAAGGGAATGAGCAGACCCAGAGGCAAATTAAACTCTGCCTCTTCTCCGCTCAGCAGTGAGCACCTCATTCACCAGATCTACCATCCTTGCCCAGTGCAGGCCTGTGTGGGCAATTCTTATCCTTTGCCCACTGGGTGCTCATAAAATCCAGGGCTCTGAATTTTTAAATTTCTTTGTATTTCAAACTTTTCCTTGCTTTCCCTGACTCCTCAGTCTTTGTTTTTGTGTGTCCAGCTTGCTTTTGTCTTTCTTTCCCCTCTCTCTACACCAAGGGGGATCTTTCCATTCCTCTGTTCCTTGCACCTTAGCGCAGCAACTTTCTATCACTACTGAGGACCTGAAAACCAGACCAAAGATCCTACTATCACAGAGAGGTCACAGATAATGGGCTCCATTGTGTCCTCTCAACCCAGGGACTGTAGCCTGGGGGGCTGGAAGAGGCTTTTGTCCTTTATCTAACTACATTCCACCAACTCTAAGCAATGACTGCTTTTTCATTCTCCAGTTTGTCTTAAAGGACATGAACAATAGCATCCTCACCTCTCCCCTGGGGGAGTTCCTATCAAATGCCCCTCTCTGAGTGGAAGGAGTGTGTGTTTTTTTTTTTTCTGTGGGAGTTCCCAACTTTCAGTCTAAATATCCCTCAGCCATGCGTAATTATGCCTCCTTCCATATTACTGTCAGTATTATTGACACATCAGTTTCTTCTACAAATAAAACTAAAGCATCCTACCTCTTTCTTTCCAGCGATTTTATCGATGCCTTTCAGGCAAGGTCATAATTTCCTTTTTTGATTTTGCTGCTTATTCAGGCATAAAACTATGAAAACAGAGAATACATCTTAAGAAAGTAAGAAAGAATGAAATGATAATGATGGTAACAATGATAAAGATATCTTCCAAACACCAAACCCAGCTATCACAGAATTTCATGGGATTATAAAGGTTTGTGGGTTTTTTATAATGTCATTGTAATTGTAGAGTGAACTATGCCAAGGGAATACTTGTATAACGCACATTAAATTAGGATCATCATTTAAAAAACATTTATGAAGTACCTGCCATATGTCACTGTGCTTTGGATCGAAGCTGTTCCAGGCATAGTCCCTTCCCTCAGGGGTTTTCAGGTGAATGGGGAACAAAACAGTAAACAAATAAGGACAGCAATATGTTCTCTAGGCAAATATAAGTTTCTGCCAGGTAGGGGGTTATAAGGGAAAGAGTGTCAATTCATAAAGCAATTCTTCCTGATTTAGATCCTAATATTATACTTAACTTATAACTATTATTTTCATTAATAATATTTGTTGTTAGAATGTTTTCAAAATAAGTCTCATCACAATGAGAATAATAATGTTAATATATGTTCTTCTAAGTTAGAATATCAAATTATAGAAAGTTAATGATAGCAACAATGTTTATCCAGCACTTGCTTAGAATTGCTGATCGCTTTGCCGTTTAGTATCTGTTTGATACACCCTGAAATGTTCTGCTAGGGAACAGAACCAGGGACTCTCATTAGCAGGTTCTTCATTTCCATTCATTCATTCTTTTTTATTAAAAAGTTTTTAATGATCTTATTTGCTTTATCCAGTGATTTATAAATTGGGCAGCATCGCTCTACATAAAAGGGAGCTTACCTATACACTTTCTTTGACCCATGTTATATTAATACTAGAGGCCTGGTGCACAAAATTTGTGCATGGAGGGGGGGGTAGCGCCATGTCCTCCAGCCCAGCCTGCACCCTCTCCAATCTGAGACCCCTCTAAGGATGTCCTACTGCCCATTTAGGCCCAATCCAGGTAGGATTGGGCCTAAATGGGCAGTAGGACATCCCTCTCACAATCCAGGACTGCTGGCTCCCAACTGTTTGTCTGCTTGCCTTCCTGATTGCCCCTAACTGCTTCTGCCTGCCAGCCTGATCATCCCCTAACCACTCCTCTGCCAGCCTGATGGATGCCTAACTGCCCCCCTGCCATCCTGTTTGCCCCTAACTGCCCTCCCCTGCAGGTCTAGGTCCCCTTAACTGCCCTTCCCTGCAGGCCCAGTCACTCCTAACATCCATCCTCTGCCAGCCTGTCACCCTAACTGCCCTACCCTGCAGGCTTGATCACCCCCAACTGTCCTCCCTTGCAGGCCTGGTCCCTCCCAATTGCCTTCCTCTGCTGGCCACCTTGTTGCAGCCATCTTGTGTCCTCTTGGGGGCAGCCCTCTTTGACCACATGGAGGCAGCCATCTTGTATGATGGAGTGATGGTCAATTTGCATATTACTCTTTTATTGGATAGGATAGAGGCCTAGTGCACAGGTGGGGGCCAGCTGGTTTGCCCTGAAGGGTGCACTGGATCAGGGCAGGTGTTCCCTTGAGGTGTGGGGCAGCCTGGGTGAGGGGCCTGTGGTTGTTTGCAGGCTGGCCATGCCCCACAGTGACCCAAGCAGAGGCCCTGGTATCTGGGGTTTATTTATCTTCTATAATTGAAACTTTATAGCCTTGAGCAGAGCCAAGCCTCCTGCTCACTCTGTGGCTGCAGCAATTTTTGTTGGGATTTATTTATCTTCTATAATTGAAACTTGGTAGCCTTGAATGTAGGTCTGGATCTGCCAGGGCGGCAGGGAAGCTTGGCTTCCTCCATTGCCGGGGAAACCCAAGACCCCTGCTTGCTGCAGCTCTGTGGCTGCAGCCTTCTTGGCTGGGCTAATTTGCATACTCGCTCCTGATTGGATGGTGGGTGTGGCTTGTGGGTGTAGTGGAGTGATGGTTAATTTGTATATTACTTTTTTATTAGATAAGAGGATATTCTAAGCTCCTACTATGTGCCACATTCTAGGGTTTTAGGGATAAAATGAAGCTCAAGACAGATGAGGTCCCTGCTCTTGTGCAGAGTGCACTGTGGATGAGGCAAGAATGAACAAGTTACATGAACAAATAAGATAATTTCAGGTAGAGGTTAGTTCTATGAAAAAAAAAATTAAATGGTGTTGCAGTGGAGGAGGTACACAGGTTAGAAAAGACTTCCCTGAGATGGTAACATCTGGGCTGGACTTGAGGACAAGAAAGAGTCAACCAGGCAATGATGTGGCGAAAGGAAGCAGCTAGGGCCCTGACAGAGGGACTTAGAGGATGAATGATACTTGCTTCCAAAGAAGGCAAGCTTTGGGAACCATGAAAGGGCTAGTGTGGGCAGAACTGCAAGGGAAAGACACAAGCCCTTATAAACATCCAAACCCACACAGAGTAATATAGCCGGGGCAGATAAAACAGAAGAGAGTGAGGGAAATAATGCATAACTGGAGAAAGATCTTTGGGCAAAACAACTTCTTATGCCATGTGGACCAAGCCTGTTTCCATAAAAGTTACATAGACTGAGGCGCAGAGAGATACTGACAGAGTGATGAAATGAGGATGGAAGATGCTGATTACAATAGGAGAAATGGAGACTGTGCAGTTAGGAAGTTTTGTCTGCAGATAAAAAAAATACCCATCTTTGCTGCTTAAGCAGTAAGTACATTTAATAGCCTGGAGGTAGGTGGTTCGTGGTCTAGGGCGGGTACTTCGTGAGGTTATTAAAGACCCAGTCTCTGTGCCTCATCCTTAGCAAGTTGCCTGTTGCTGTCAGACTCATTTCCTCATGGTCAAAATCAGCTCTAAGCAAACTCTCCACATAATCATGCCATAGCCCCCATTCCCTGTCCATGGGGAAGACAAGCACTCAAAGTCCCCCCAGTGGATCTGAAATCAAAGCTAGCACCAAACACTATATGTACTCCATTTCTTCCTAGACAGTAAATTCTCACTCAATCATCATAGATAGGTCCCTGGAAATGGCAACTTTCAGCGAAACAGTGTAGAATGAAACCACTTTTACCTCAGGCTAAGTGATAGAAACAAGAGTTAAGTTTCTATGGTATATTTCTGGTCATAAAAACATTACCAACCTTCTAAATAAAGACCCCCACATTTCTAATATTAAACATTAAAATAAATGTGAGCTGTACCACCACACTAACCTGATAACTGAGCCGGCTACTAAGTGACTAACAGGCAGGAGCATCTACTTCATGGAGATTCAAAGCTATGAGTCACGTTGGGTCAAAATGGTATGAGATTTCATCACATATCTCAGAAGGGGCGAAGATCTAAAACATATGAATTGTTTATTTCTTGATATTTCTATTTAATGTTTTTAGGCCACGGTTGACCACAGCTAACTAAAACGAGGGAAAATGAAATGGTAGATTGGGGAACCACTGTATGTAAGACCAAGGCCAGAAGAGAGGAGTAAGGGTGGCAGGGAGCTCTCTGGAGGGCTCTCGCTTTGGCCGGTGAAATCTTAGAGTGCTTCTGCATGCCAGGCTGGCCACACTGGTCACGCTCCGTGGAAGTGACAAAACCTACCTGTCAGGGAGGCTGTGAGGAGCAGAAACTGGCAGAGTGGGCTGTGAGCACCTAGCAAGACTCTCTGGGGGTGCAGAGTGTACACATTAACAGTACTTTTTGCTCTGTGTCTTTTTACTTTTCTCACTCTTCTAAAATACATACAGTTGTGCATATATTATAATATATACAATACATTAAACAATAGCATCTAGCCCTGGCTGGTTTAGCTTAATGCATAGAGTGTCAGCCTGCGGACTGAATAGTCCCAGGTTCATTTCTGGCCCAGGGCACAGGCCTGGGCCGTGGGCTCAATCCCTTGTAAGGGGTATGCAGGAGGCAGCGATCAATGATTCTCTCTCATCATTGATGTTTCTCTCTCTATCTCCCTTTCCCTTCCTCTCTAAAATCAATATATTTCAAAACAATAGCATCTAGATAACTTACACATAGATACATGTGCATGTATTGGGAGTGCTCACAAAATTTACTGATAAGGGTCCAGCTGTTTTTTAAAAAACAATTTAAAAACACCTTCCAAGGAACATACTGCATACAAAGCACTTAGCCCAGGACTGGGCGTGGATGGAGCCCTCAACAGAGCGGTCCCTGAGCTGCCTTTCAGATGCATTAGAGTTGCAATTCTTAATGGCAAGGTCAAGCATCTCACCGCCCCTCCTGAATCCATTCTCAAAATGCTGCGTATCACGTGCTCTTTTCCCGCTTCAAATCCCTCTCCCAGAAAACAGGATTACAAGCACCGTGCAATGCGTGCAGCCCCCAGGAGTCCTTATCACGCAGCCTCCCAACCCCTGGATTTCCTTCTCTTTCCACCTGCTGTCTAGCTTTTGAATGTTTGGGGCAGGTGGTCGTTTCCATGAGGGGGTGAACAAGGGCGTGGAGGAGGGGCAGCCAAGCCAGGGAGGGGACTGGCAGCCGCTGAAATAATGAGATTCTGGGGTTTTCTGTGCAATTCATTTCTCTCTGTGACCCCTGCCTTCCATTAGCATCCCATCTGCCCTCATCTGTCTTTGCAGGTAGTCAAGGCTCTTTTAAGAAGATTTTTTCCTCCTCCCAGCATCACCTCTGCAACGGGCAAGAGACAATGACCGAGTGGGGCACAGGTAGAGAAATAGAGTCACAGGGTCACCTAGTGGCTCAGCTAGAATACACCCACGAGTCCTGACACCTGACCGAAATCACTTTTCTCATTAAAAGCACAAAGATAAAGACTCCTTTATATATATGAGGCCCTTGAATATTATCCATTCCCATCGGTTATACTAACTGCGAAGGCACTGTTCGCCTCTTTAATTTAATCTTTCCCCACTACCCGAAGCTTTGGGCTTTGGCTTTAAAAACCCACATTAAAGTCTCACTTTTAATGATTTGACCGCTCTCCTTTCGCTCCCTTTAAATGAGCTGCCGATAAAGGAAGAAGACTTGCCTAAGAAATAAGAAATAAGCCCCCTGCACAGTGCAGGCCTTTATGCTGCGGCTGTCCTGGCTGGAGCCCCTCTCACACGAATTGAGAGATAATGCTAATGGAATTACACTGTGACTGGATCTGCCGCAGAAAGATAAATACCAAAGCAAGGCTAGGCCCTTAATCAACAATAAGCCCCCTACTTGTCCTGAAACACACACACACACACACAGGCACACACGAAAACCTGAGAGGCCTTGGTGTGCACCGTGTATCACTGCCTTGATGCTACACTCCAAATCATTCCATTTAGAGGTCCTGCATACACACTTCTGAAAGCAAATTAAATTAGTAAGAGTGGCCCACCCAACACATGTTTACGGTGTCACAGATGGCACCATGGCAAACCTCTCACAAGATAAACTGTCCCTGGATTCATTCGAAGAGATGATATGGAGCTTATCTGTTTTGTTTGGGCTCCGTTTTAACAAGATAAAATAGTTGGGCCCTATGGCCTGCCACTGATGAAGCTGCCGAGTACACAACTGACATGCAGTGTGGGCTGTTACGGAATATGGAGTGGCAGGTGACGGCTGGCTGGCCTCCCTCCCTCCCTGCTCACCCTGCTCCACCCAGGTTGGGTTCGTGACACCTGCAGAGCACAGGTCCGAAGTCCTAGCTCAGACTGGGCCCAAAGACACCCATAGAATGGCATTGTGTCATCTCTTAGGCCGCATGATGGGTCCTGATTCCTTCTAAAATTGAAATAAATGTAGTGACAACTCCCCAGGTAACTGGTCACACCCCACTGCATCAGTAAGAGCTTGTTTTATAAGCAGCAAAAATGGGTTCTGCCTCTCAAACAAAAGTGGGACTTAGTGGAAGGATGTCAGAGACTCACAAGAGTGGGAAGTTCTGGGACATGAGCCAGGAGAAGGCCCAGGGAGCCACCTGCAGGGGTGATGTTCCTGGGTGCTGCTTCATATATGTGGCATCACTCACTCGGGGATAAGGCCCGGGAAGATGGTCCAATGGGCTGAGTCTATATCTTATGTCCACCCTGGCTCACTGGAGACAGGAGGAGGGTCCCAGAGTGGGAACAGTACTTTTTGCCAAGAAAAATGCTACACAATAGGGGACACCCCAAGAGGAAAATAGGTGCTAATGAATAGAGGTTGAAAGGTGGGTACCCCAGACTGGCAAAGGACTCTTACACTAGGACTAAGGAACACCTGCTTGGGCTCCTGGTGCAGTCTGAGCATCGGGGAGGAAACAGTTTGCAATAATGAGAAGATACCTTGACTGTGAATCAGTGACTCAGAGCTGCGCTTGGGTGTCTGCACCAGGCAAGTCTCTTCCAGCTGAGGCAAACCCACTTCTCTCTGCCACTGGTCCAGGTTGACTCGCGTCCCCCTAAAATTCATGTACCTCATGTAACCTCCAGTATCTCAGAAAGTGCCTTTAATGGGAAATAGGATGTTGCAATGTAATTCGTTAACACGAGGTCATATAGGAACAAGGGAAAACTTGGAAACACACACAGGGAAAATGCCATGGTCTCCATAATTGGAGTTATGCTGCCATAAATCAAATAATCCCAAAAGCTAAGAGGGCAGGCTGTAATAGATCTTTCTGTGGAGCCTTCAGAGGGAGCACAGCTCTGCTGACATCCTGACCCCAGACCTCCAGCCTCCAGAACTGTGAGACATTTCTATTAAGCCATGCAATGTGTGCTACTTTGTTTCGGGAGTTCTAGGAAGCTAATGCACTGGTCTTTCATAAGGGGAGTGCATTGGAGCAGATCTGTGACTTTCTGAGACCTGAACTTGAACTTCCTCAGCGTCCTACAAGTTCTTGGCAGCAACCTTTCAAAACCAGGAGGCCAGGTAATCTCCAAGTTCCTTCTAGCTGTCTCTAATTAAAGCCCTTTTCAGTTTTGACAAAAGGAGTGCTCGAAATGTTAGAAAGAATGTACCAGGGACATTTTCTTCTCTGGCCCTGCGGATAAGCTAGTCCTGTAATTGGCCCCATGCAGATCTCTATACCACACACATCCACCCTACTGACAGCCAACGAGCCCTGGGACAATGAGGCTCCTCATCCAGAGCCTGGAAAGCTGGCAGATGTCTGGTCTAGTCCAGTGACATTTCTTCTCTGACAAGTATATCTTCGCTGGGTGTGGGTCCTGGAGACTCAGTCCCCTTCTAGACCCTGTCATCACCTCCAGTTCCAGAGTGGATCCACCAGACGAAGGGCTCTGTGAACTACAATCCCTTACCTTCCTCCACTGACCCCCAGCATCCAGCAGCTGTGGCCCCATAGAACAATAGACACCAGTGTGAGGTGTATGTGATGTTCTTGTTTCTACCTTTACACACAGAGAGAAGGATCAATATATTCCAAATATTTGGGGGTGCCGGGCACAGTGCCAGGCCCAATCATGTGCCTACCAGCAGCCTCGGTGTGAGGTCATTACACTGTGGACTAGTTCTTCATTGGTCTATCAGTCCCCTATGCCAGACTGACAGCTCCATGAGAGTAGGGGATGCTATGCTCTCAGGTTTGAGTCCTCAGATCCAGGTGGATGCACCATAGGTGCTGCAGAGTGGAGTCCAAAGAGCTACCTTGTTCCTAAAGCCTAATCAGTATAAAACCAGGAAACAGCACTTTCCCATCCAGACTCAGTGTCAGCACAGAGAGGAAGCCTTGTCCAGCTACACCCGATTTCCCTCCCACATCAGTAGGTTTGCAACTCAGAGAGAAAGAGAGATCTTCAAGATACAAGGAAAAGAAGGCTGACATTTTTCGTTCCCCCAAGTTTTGTTATAAAGTTGCCTCATACATATATAAACAGTTTAAAATTTTCTAAAGTAAACCCATGGATATCTTCTTCCTATAACCAATGATTGTTATCATTTTGGCATATTTGTAGACATCATAGAATTTCACTTCTAGATACTTTAGCACCCCCCCTGGAGAATCAAGTATTATCCTACTTACCAGCAACCATTATCACACATAATAAAATCCTATCTAATGAAAGAGTAATATGCAAATTGACCATACCTCTGCTACACCTACCAGCCATGCCCACCATCCACACTCACCATCCACGCCCACCAGCCAATCAGAGTGAGCATGCAAATTAACCCAACCAAAATGGCTATGGCCACAGAGAGCAGGACGGCCACCTGGGTTGCCCCTAGTGATGGAGGAAGCCAAGCTTTCCACAAAGCCTGGCCAGCCTCCACTTAAGGCAACAAAGTTTCAATTGCTGTGGGAGCAGAAGGCTTGGCTCTGCTCCAGGCTACAAAGTTTCAGTTGTAGAAGATAAATAAATCCCAGATACTAGGGCCTCCGCTTAGGTTGCTGGGGGGTGTGGCCAGCCTGCAACCCACCACAGACCCCTCTCCCAGGCCATCCTATGCTACAAGGGGACACCCACCCTGATCCAGGACACCCTTCAGGGCAAACCAGCTAGGCCTCTATTCTATCTAATAAAAGAGTAATATACAAAATGACTATTACTCCAACACACAAGATGACTGCCCCCATGTGGTCACAAGCTGGTCACCACAAGATGGCCAGCAGGGAAGGACAGTTGGCAGGGACCAGGCCTGGAAGAGAGGGCAGTTGTGGGTGAACAGGCCAGCAGGGGAGGGCAGTTGGGAGGGACCAAGCCTGCAAGGGAGGGCAATTGGGGGTGATCAAGCCTGCAGGGGAGGGCAGTTAGGGGTGACCAGGCTGGCAGAGGATGGAAGTTAGGAGTGACTGGTCCTGCAGGAAAGGGCAGTTGAGGGGACCCAGGCCCGCAGGGGAGGGCAGTTAGGGGCAAACAGGCTGGCAGGGGAGCAGTTAGGCATCATCAGGCTGGCAGGGGAATGGTTAGGGGGTGTGATCAGGCTGGCAGGCAGAATTGGTTAGGTGCAATCAGGAAGGCAGGTAGGTCAGCAGTTGGGAGCCAGCAGTCCTGGATTTTGAGAGGGATGTCCGACTGCCCGTTTAGGCCCGATCCAGGTAGGATCGGGCCTAAACGGGCAGTCGGACATCCCTTGAAGGGTCCCAGATTGGGGAGGGAACAGGCTGGGCTGAAGGACACCCTCACCCCCCTGTGCATGAATTTTGTGCACCAGGCCTCTAGTTAATAGTAATTCCATAACAGTATCTGATATCAAATCTATATTCAATTTTACCATCATCCCAAGGAATATTTTGCACTGTTTGTTTCTAAGCAGGTCCAATCAAAGTGTACACACTCTGGTTGTTGTGTTTCTTAGTCTCCTTTAACTCAGTATAGCCTTCCAACTCCTTTTCCTTCATGATAATGCCTTTTTGAGGAATCCAGGCTGACAGTTTTATGCGAGGTTTTCTTCTCCACCTGTCTGTTTCCTTGTGGTGTAGTTTGACTTGTCCCTCTATCAGCTGGAGACAGCTGTCATCACGATCTATCAAAGACTGAATGTGACCTGAGGTCAGAGAGTAACAGGGCTAAATGCTCCTGCTTCAGGCTCATCTGGCCCCTCTCTGCACCCTGTGCGGGCTCTGTGCCAGTGAACCCACCGTGGCCCTGCCTGGTCACTGTTCCAGGACCACCAAGAGCAGTGGCGGGCCTCTTCAGGCCCCGTGGCCTCTGAGCTTGAGTGAACACAGCTGGAAACACACGTGCAGGGCTGCAGAAGATTACAGAGATTTACAGGTTTCTCCGTGATTTATGTCCCCTTAATAAGGGCTTTTACGCTTTAATTAAAAAGTTACAGAAGTTGTCTTTACTTCTGAAAAATGTGTTTATGGTTGACTGCCTGGGTGAATTAAGCAGCGTCAGATCCCTGGCTTGGTTCCATGCTAGACTCCTAAACTTGCTTTCAGGGTATGGGGAAGGAGGTCAGTGAGAAATACCATTAAGAAGGGAGGCTGTGACAACTTTCATTACTTTTTGATGATCATGCAATAATTTTACATGATAAATCATCTCATTACATCTACAAATTCAGAGGCAGAATCTGAATACCACAGTCTTAAAACATACACACACACACACACACACACACACACACACACTCATACACACACACACACATACACACACACACACCAAAAACAGCATGGGAACCTGGTTTAAAGGGACTCACCTCCGTTGAGGAAGCAAGATGAAATTTTCTGTTTTGTTGCTCATTGTTTGGTTGGTTCTCGAGTCACACTAACTATGTGTGGTGTATGTTGTGCAGGGCTTTCACCTGCGCCCATGGACAGCATGGAGCCAACCTCAGCATCTTCTGAACCCGGATGTGGCCAGACTGGCCGACTGTCTGGGTTGGCTGCCTCCGGTATCAAGACGTCTTTTTCTATTCCCTATACAGGATTGTCATCCCTTGCCTTGCATTCCTATTGGAAATAATTTCAATATTCACTTTTATTTTTTTCTATCAATCTTTGAATTCTATTATTTATGCCATGCCTATCTCCCTCACTGGTGTAGGGTTGTCTCCTATACAATCTCACCTCTCTAGCTCCCACCCAGGGAGAAGTTACTACACCAGGATTTGTGTGCCCCCCTATTTTACCATGAGCAGAATTGTTCTAAGATATCTAAATCACTTTATTCCACTTTTTAAATGCATATGTATATCTCCTTCTACTAAACTGTAAGCTCTAATAACCATAATATGATCATTTATTTTCTTCTATTCTACTAGACCTTAGGTTAAAGAATTGAGTCAACCATACTCCCAGTTCATAACACATTCATTCATGCATGGTCTCTCCATACACTCATTCATTCGTGCTTGCATTTATTCCCTTTATTCCCCACTCCCAAACTGGCTGCCACTTTAATGAAGTTAATGAGGTTCTTATGTTTATATGCAATTTATAAAGTACATATATTTTATGCACATGGAATTTTATTTACATAAATAAATAATGTCATATGCTTCATTATATATGCACACATACATAAACATAGGTAGTAAAAATTTACTATTCCTTATAAGTTTGGTAGAATGAAACTTTAAAACTATCTAAGCCTGGCCTGGCTGGTGTGGCTCAGTTGGTGGGATAGTCATCCAGTATACCACACCAAAAGGTTGAAGGTTAGATCACAGGTCTGATCAGGGTGCATTTGGGAGGCAACCGATTGATGGATAAACAGGGCAAAGAACTCAATGTCTGAGCTTAACTTTGACTTTGGGGATTGGTAGGCAAGAGAGGAGTTCAAGGGAGTTAGGATGGCTTTATGCTTTTAAATGTAAGCTGCATCCAGAGCAACCGTGACCAGACATGTCACCAGTAGGGAAAAAACAGAAGATGATTTTACTGAAAGCTGTCTATGTGCCAGGTACTGTCTCTATCTCTTTCTCTCCCTCTTTTTCTCTCTCTCCCTTCTCCTCTCTCTAAACACACACACACACACACACACACACAAAGCAAACAAACGAATGAACAAAAAACCCTATCTGAGCCTGAGATAATATTCCAATTTTTAAAAATACTTATTGGTATAATTATCTTTTCTAATTTTTATTGTACCAATTTTGGCATTGTATTTTCTTTAAAATGTATCCATTACATCTATTATTATGTCTAGTAGGATCTATTATTATGTCTAGTATGTCAGAATGTGCTTATTATTCTGATGTCTGCTCTGTCTACAGTTATTTCTATTTTCACTCCACACTTTATTTCATCTTCTCTTATATCTTAACCAGTGTTTTCAGAGGTCTGTTTTACCACAAATGTTTACCATTTTACCAAATCTTTTGCTTTTGTTAATCTTCTCCAATTTTTAATTTCATGTTTAATTTTTCTATTATACTTATTTCATTTATTCTTGTTTCTTTGAGTGGACACCATACATCTTTTTTTTACTATATTTTACACTGAGCACATACCTAGTACATAGAAGCTTTTTATAAAATGTTTATTGATTAAGTGAATTGTAAATACATTGAGATTAGATAATGTCTCTTCCATCTTCATAGTCTTCAAATAACCTACTATACCACCTACACATGGGAGGCCTCAGTAAATACTAGTACTGTATACCCTTTCCTAAAGGAACTTCTAAAGGTCATTTAATTGAGCTTCTGATGAAAAATAAAAGACATTTCTGATAGTGTGGTAGAGAACACTAGCAGAATTAGTGATGCTCTAACCCAGTGGTTCTCAACCTGTGGGTCGCGACCCCTTTGGGGGTCGAACGACTCTTTCACAGGGGTCGCCTAAGACTATTGGAAAACACCTATTTCCCATGGTCTTAGGAACCAACCAACACAGCTCCTCGGTGTAGCAAAATGTAGCAATGTAGTTTACTGTTGTCATATTAAGACTGTTACCCATGCTACACCACGATTCAAGACAAAATTTCATTTATTTGTAATTAGAAATAAATATTTCACAATAGATAATTACATCTTGTTTTTGTGATTAATCCCTATACTTTAATTATGTTCAATTTGTAATAATGAAAATACATCCTGCATATCAGATATTTACATTATAGTTCATAACAGTAGCAAAGTTACAGTTATGAAGTAGCAACGGAAATAATTTTATGGTTGGGAGTCACCACCACATGAGGAGCTGTCTTAAAGGGTCGCAGCATTAGGAAGGTTGAGAACCACTCCTCTAACCTTTTCTTCTTCCATAAGAGAACCCCTCCTTTTAGCTAGCCACACACCATCTGGAATCAAGGCCAAGTGAGTATGTCTTGGCCAACGGGATATAAGTGAAAATGGTGGATCCACGCTGAGGAAGTGTACTTCTGGGAAGGAGATGTGTTTTTTTCTCTCTCCCTTTCTTTATCTCAAATTCTGGAATGTTGATACAAAGGTTGGGGTTCCAGATTAGGTGGTGACCTCCTGGGTGGAAGCACACATGACAGAGAAATGAGATAAAATGTCTGGGTTTCTCCCAGCAGGATCCATCATGGCAGGCTTTGAGGAATGTTATTGGACTTCTTTGTAAGAGAGAAACCTCCTCTCTTGTTTATGACACTTTTTTCAGTCATTTGATGGGAAGGGGCTTCTGTCTGTCATATGTAATTGAACATATTAACTGATTAGAGTAGCATTAGATTAGAACTGACTCAATGGGTACATGTTGACACTTTTCTTTTTTTTTTGGTTTAATTTTTTTATTAATTTTTATACATATCACCCCATTGCCCCACCTCCCTCCCATGCATACCCCAACCCCCCAGTGTCTATGTTCATTGGTTATGCTTATATGCATGCATACCGGTCCTTTGATTGACCTCTTATCTAGCTCACCTAACTTTAATCTTCCTGCTGTAATTTCACAGTCTGTTTGAAGCTTTACTGCCTCTGTATCTATCCTTTTGTTCATCAGTTTATAATGTTCTTTATTATCCACCAATGAGTGAGATCATGTGATGCTTCTCCTTCATTGACTGGCTTATTTCACTAAGCATAAGGCTCTCCAGTTCCAACCAGGTTGCTGCAAA
>PVJN01027178.1:0-16739 GCA_004026805.1 Lasiurus borealis
GAGAGAGAGAGAGAGAGAGAGAGAGAGAGAGAGAGAGAGAGAGAGAGAGAGAGAGAGAGAGAGAGGAGACATTAATATGAGAGAAAAACATTGCTTACCCTTACATACATTCCCTAACAGGGGATCAAGCCCACAACCCAGGTATGTGCCCTGATTGGGAATTGTACCCATTTTTGGTGTAAGGGAGGATGCTCCAACCAACTGAGCACACTGGCCAAGGCAGCACCATAAAATTATAATTTTATCTTTCATTCAAAAATGTGTGTGAACTTTCTTCTGTCAGTCATCACCTCTTATGATGGAAAAGCAGCATGTGTGCCAGCCCATTTATCTGTCCTGTTTTCTGAAATTACCTGCACAGAATGGATGCAATTTAATTATTAATTAGGTCCTTTTGAGCTCCTTCAGCAATAAAACACAAGCAAGGTAAGTGTTGCCTACTATTATCAGTATTCCATGAATAAAGCTATATATGATTGGCATTCAACTGAAACATATTTATTAATAAATCAATGCCTTTCTTAGTTATATACACAGATGGTCGTATTTCAGTACTGATGTAAAAAGTACGTACAGATTACAGAAAAATAGTTAAGAAGAGAAAACATCTAATCACTTTTAAATATCCATTTTTAGGCCCAGCCAGTGTTGCTCAGTGTTTGAGCCTCAGTCCATGCCCCAAGGATCGAGGCTCATATCACTGGTTTGATTCCGGGTCAGGCACATGCCTGGATTGCAGACTCTGTCCCCAGTAAGGGATGCACAGGAGGCAGCTGATTAATGTTTCTTCTCTTCAATGTTTCTATCTCTCTTTCCCTTTCCCTTCCTCTCTCTAAAAATAAGTAAAAACATATTTTAAAAAATTTAATCATTCACTTTCAGTAAAAAACTAAAATAATTTTCATTTAATTTTTCTTCAGTGGATTGGTTTCTCTCTCATTGATGTTTCTAACTCTCCTTTTCCCTTCCTCTCTCTAAAAATCAACAAAAAATATATTTAAAAAAAAACACTTTAATCATCCATTTTCAGTAAAAAACAAAATTTCATTAAACTACTCTTCCCTGATAAGAACTGCACATAGGCCAAGAGTTGATTAAGTGGTTTAACCAAAATGTAAAACAAAATATGTGATTGCTTCAGTGTGTAACAATATCTACTGTTATGCTTGTGTAAGGCAATTAAAAATTTGGCATTTATAATTGCCTTACTTTCTTTTTGAATGTAATGGGGATTTTACAGTCATGTTGGCAATGGCATGACCTGTACTGTTTTTCCTCTGACAAATGCAACTAAGAATAATACCACTGTACTTTTTGTTCTCTTCTCTACCAGTCATGAAGAAAATCATAACTTTTACACTGGAAAGCATTAACCAGCAAATATTTCTCAAAACTTAAATAATGTAACCACAAAAATTTTAAGCATTATTTGAATAAGAAACCAAAACTTATCATGCCAGTATGTCTAGAGACAAAGAATGATAGGGTTCTTAGATCAATAAAATTTAATTTTTAGATATTCACCATTGTAATTTTCAGATCATTCATCATACTTCCTACTTATACTTGTTTTATTTTTAAATTTTCATTGAATTTATTGGGATAAAATTGTTTGATAAAATTATATCGTTTTCAAAATATAGTTTTGACCAAACTTGATTAGATTTCAAAAGGTCTCTGGTGCCTGGCAAGCATGGCACAGTTATTGCCTGTCAATTTAGGAACCAGGAGGTCATGAGGCCATGGTTCGATTCCTGGTTCAGGGAACATGCCTGGGTTGAGAGCTCAGTCTCCAGTGGGGGTGTGCAGGAGGTAGCCGATCAATGATTTTCTTTCATTATTGATGGTTCTATCTCTTTCTCTCTTCCTCTCTGGAAGAAATTATGGTTATTTACTCAAGCTGTTGTCATTATAAACAAAAATGCAATAGCCAACAACTTTGTAGATAAATATTTAGCACAAGTACAGTCTAAATCAAAGTTCAGCAAAATCTAAATGTAACCACATTGAGTAGGCTGCAGTTTAAATCTATAGTGACAGAGATGTTGTATATCTCTACCTTAGTCACCTGGATTGTTCCCATCTAGGGACTACACATAGTTAGTATTGTTGTGGTTAAAAAAAAATGTACACTGCCCTGGCCACATGGCTTGTTGGTTGAAGCATCATCCCATATACTAGCAGGTTGTAGGGTTAATTCCTGGTCAGGGCACATACCTAGGTTGAGGGTTTGATCACCTGTCAGAGCACGTGAAGGAGGCATCCAATTGATGTTTTCCTCTCTTTCTCTCCCTTCCTTCCTTCCTCCCTCCCTCCCTCCCTTCCTCTCTCCCTCTCTCTTTATCTTTTCTTTCCTCTCTAAATTCAATGAAAACATTGAGTGAGGATTAAATAAATAAATAAAAATGTAAAATTGTGCATTAGCCACATGCAGAGTTGCAAAGAGGGAGGTGAATGACTTCTGCTACAGCAAACTCTCCAGGTAGTCATTAGGTTCAACTCTTTAGGGAAGATGTAAGGTACTTCATTATTAAGGATTCTACCAAGGCATATATGCTGGATTTATGGACTTCATGTTCTAATTAAGAAATTATCAATTAGTAAATGATGAGGACGGGGTGATAGGTTTAGTGAATATTATTTCATTTAAAAAGCAACATAGCACATATCTATCAAATGAACTTGTAAACAATTAAATTCATTAATTGATAAGTCTGTTCTACCACAGATCAATACACTATTCAAATGGTCATTATAACACTTTTTTTTTCACTTTAGGAATCCTAAAACCATTAACCAGGAGAGCATTACAAAGATTTATTAGAAGGTCATGCCAGCCTGTTCAGAGATTTTCCATTATTGCACTAGACCAGTAATTTTCAAATGATGTGCCACAAGAATGTTTCAAATGCAACATCTGACTATTTAATCAAGAGCACTGACCTCTTTTCTCTTAGATTGCCAAATACAAAAATGACAATAGCGAACACAATAATAGCCATTTGGTAAATTCCCTGTCTGGAATGGTAAATTATAGGTCATATAATAAAGTTGCATCTTATTGGTCAACTCTTATAATAAGGTTGTGTCTGATTAATTAATTCTTGGTACCAGAAATCCTTATATACAAGTGTAGGCACCTGCTTTTTTTTAAGTAACTTTGGAACAAAAAGAGTAAGCAATTGCTATTTTATAAATCTATCAAATTACACTTACTTTTTGTCAGATTGGCAAAAAAATATATACATTTTGGAGTGCCAAAAAATTTTAGTAATTAGCTTTTGCCATGAGATGTATTAATAAAAGGTTGACAATCACTGCACTAGCAATGTTTGGATAACTATTATTTTGGTCAGTAGGCGATTACTCTTTCAGATTTGCCTGTGAAAGACGTAGTTGAATGTTCTTTAAAGAAAATCTCAGGCTCATTAACTATGACTATTTCTAACTGAACTTCTATATGACTTCATGTGACCACCAGATAGTTTACATGTAATAGTTAACCTGTGAAGGTAGTCACTTTATTGGAACCATAAGATAACCTTAGGTTTTATATGACCATATAAATCCTGACTGAATCTAAATAAAAATTTAACAGATTAAATTATATTTTTATCATCTGTCCAAGGAGCTAAAATGGAAGAAAATAGATGTAGTTCTGATCTTAACTATTTCAACTATTTGTGTGGAAAAGATATGTTTTCCATTCGGAACACATATGGCTGAACATAGTTATTAGAATCTTAGTGTCATACCTCTCGAATAGCAGTACAGAACTCACTCTGAAGCACTTTCTTAAGGGATTGTAGCTTGTGCACTGGGACTTCTCCAGATTCCTGTAGTTTTTCCAGTAATTCAATTGCTCTGGCAACATCTGAATTTAAAAAAAAAAAATGAAGTGAAAAAATCTAGAGTAACTGTGTCTCATCAGCAAAGTACACCATTCCAACTGAATAGCGATGATGAAAATTAAGTGGAATTAACTGCAAAATCAGAATTTACGATTCATAGCTTATTGATCTAATCTTTTGATTAAAAAGTCATTTAAATCTGTTCCACACAATTTGTCACTGAATACATTTTCTTTGATGTCATTTAATGTATAATATTTGTCACACAAATCAGTTTGAATATTCTTTCAGAAAAAGAGCAGGAAACATGTCTTTTATTTATTCTGACACCCCGATGAATCCGGTCAATTTTCTTTCTGAGATGGTTTCTCAGTTTGACTTTTCCTCAATCATACCACATTTATCACATTTGCAGTTTTACCTTTATTAGTATAATTATTTGATTAATGTGCATCTCTTACACTTGTATATAAACTCTAGATGGTAGAAATTTATCTGGTTTGGTCATCACTGCACCCCCAGAGTCTGGTATAATTCAGTGAATAAATATATGATAATGAATGAATTAGTTAATGGCCTCTCTCCATTTAACTGCCATTGCATTATTCCAGGCCTTCACCATCATCTCTCTTCTTTCAAACTGGAATCATTTTTTTCTCCTCCAGCTTCTTCCTATGGTTCACAAAGTAATCTTTCTAAAATAAAAATCTGATCATGTACTCACCTATCAGATTTTAGGACAGTACCAAGCAAAAGAGGTTTTAATAATAATTAATTTAAATGTTTCTCTTTCATTGAACAATATCAAAGGTTACTGTGTCAAGAAACATAGCATTTTATGGCCATAGCTTTAAAATTCCCAGTTTGGTTTTATATTGCCAAGAGAAAATGCTATGAGGAAAGGCCATTTTAGTAATGCCTACCATGGTCCCTTCTACTTCTGTGTAGGTAGTCAATAACTTACTGAAAAGTCACTTAGCTGTTTATGTATAGAATCAAGGTTTTCTTTCTGGTTGGCTGCTAAGTGTTTAAAGACTCAGCCCTCAGATCAAAGGGTCATGAGTTCAATTCCCAATCAAGGGCATGTACCAGGTTGCAGTTGGATCCCTGATCTCTTTCTGTCTCCTTCTGTCTCTCTGTGCCTCTCTCTTTCTCTCTCCTTCTCCCTCCTTCCATGCTCTCTATGGGAAAAACATCTTCAGGTGGGAATTCATACACACACACACACACACACACACACACACACAAGAATATAGGTTTTCAATTCCTAAATGATTAGTTCTAGAAAGTATTCCACATCCCTTGCCATTAGATTATAAATTCAGCCAGCCAGCCACTAATTTATTTGTGTTCCTATTAAATGTAGTACTAAATTTAACAAGAACAATAAGACAATTCCTTTCTGAACTCATTATCAAATGAGGAAGGAATATTACGGCATTATCACCTCAAAATTCAGGTGGGACTTTTATAGGTGTATGTATCTAACCAAAGAATATAACCAATAAGTTATTTAAATGAAGCTTTTTCCTTGACATATTGCCAAATGGTTTGGCAATGGTGGTCCAAAGAAGTACAAATCATGAAATCAATGTGAGACTGCCTTTTCAAAAGTTTGTCTTTTTGTACATAAGCTGAAAGTCAACATAGTCAATTGGACAATACCAGTCACATCAACAATCAATAAGTTACCAAGCTAAGAATTTTATGCATTTCTAATTGCACAAAAGTCTCTACAAGTCTTCGGACATATGAAACTATCAACCTGCTTAAAAATGAGCTTTTTAAAAAATCAATCCTGAAACTAGCTCTTCTCTGCCACCCAGTCTTCCAAGCTAGGACATGGCATCGTCTCTCACATTCACCCCACAAGCAGTTAGTCAGTAAGTGCTATAGATTTTCTCTCAAAAATGCTTTTTGAACAGAGCCCCTTTGATTCTTTACTTCAGGGAAGCCTTTATTATTTTTTACCAATAGTACTAAAACTAACTGTTCTTTAAATCAATCTTTTCTTTTTCAGTCCATCTCCCACACTGCTTCCAGAATGACTGTTCTGGCTGATAAACCTCATTATTCTACTTCCCCATATAAAATCTTCTCTGGCTTCCCACTGCCTCCAGGATGAAGTTCAGACCACTTAGAGTTACACACAAGACCCTTAACAACTGCCTCTTCTGACTCACCTCTAGAGACCTCCTCCTGCCCATCTTATACACTGGCCACCCAAAAGTTTTATTATTCTAGGATATGCCACAGAGAATTGCATGCCTCTATGGCTCTGTACATAGCAGTCCCTGTTCTCAGAATGCAATTTATTCATTCATCTAGGAGTGTTAGGAACTGTGCTGTGCGAAGGACACAGAGTAGTAAAGGAGTCAGTCCATTGCTCTTGCTTTCATGGAACTTACAGACTTCAGGGGTCATAGACATGCAATAAAGAGTGTGTGTGCTATAAAAGAATTCTTACAAGTTAGTGCATGGACATATAATAAAGACATTTATCATCATCCATGAGATCAGACCTCTTTGTGGCAATAACAGCAGCTAAGCTGAGTCTAGGTAGGAAGTGTAGGTGGGGAAAAAGGGAAGAATGTTCCAGGAAAAAAAATGCAAAGTGAAGTATTGTCAAGAGAGTGTGGGCATTCAAAGAACTGAGAGGACTTAGACATGCCTTCCCTGTTTTTCCAAAGCAGATTTAGTTGCTACCATATCTGTATTCCTACAGATCTTTGTTCACTCATCCATTGTAATAATTCTCTTTGCAATATTTGTGTGCAAAAAGATACCCGTACAAATCTATAAGCCTATTGAGGTATCAGGAACAATACTGTATTTGTCATTATATCCATAGTTTAGTGCAGAATACTTAACAAATATTAGATATTTAATACACATTTGTTGAGTGAATGATAAATTAATGAATGAGACTGGTTCAGAAAGGCAAGGATTAGAGATTTATGTCTAGGTGGGCATATACATTCTCACGAGACCATACCTATCAGCCTTGGTCTAAACAGGCTTGGATCTAGTGTGGGAAAAGCCTGAATCTGTAAATTAAAGGGTATTGAGTAAGTACACTTGGGGAAGTTCAAAACCTGATAGTCATCAGTTTTTAACCTTGGCTGCACTCTAAAATGACCTGGAGTGCATTTAGAAATGATTAATTCCTAAGACCCACCCCAAACAAACTGAAACAGAATATTCAGAACAGTGTGTTCTCACCCTGGCTATAGATTGGTATCACATGAGAAGCTTTAAAAACTATAGATCCCTTGGGTCCCACCCCTGGAGAGTCTGATGTGAATGGCACAGAATGGAGTCTGGGCATGAGACTTTTAAAAGTTTTCCAGATGATGCTAAAGTTCAGTCAAGGTTGAGAACCCCTGGCCTAGTTGGCATGGCTATTTTTATAGCCTTGATGTGATCCTAGTGCGCAGTCAGGGTTGAGAAGCTCTGGTATAGATTAATGGTTCTAAATCATGAATGTGCCCAAGAATAATCTAGGTGAACTTATTAAAATGTAGGTTCCTGATGCCTCAGCTCCACTTTAGAGAGATTGATTCCGGAGGTGTGAGGGTAAGGCTCAACATTTGGCCTTTTAAACAGATGCTTGGTGATTATGAAGTTGTTGGTTCACAGATCCCATTAGTAGAGAACATAAACAAAATGATCTGTGCCCCAGCACTATAGGAACACTTTTTGCATTTTCTGTTATTCTTTAATACCCTATGCTACAAGATACTGAATAGGATTCTTTCAGGAGAATAATTAAAAGCCCATGAATGAAAGTAATTAGTGCTAGTTCCTATCCACATTCGCAACCAGTATTCCCTAGCAAAGGCTGTTCATTAGAAATTGTGGAATTTTTAAACCAGCCTGCTGCTCCAGACCAATTAAATATCAATTTCTAAAAGTGGGATCTGGTCATCAGTTATTTTTTATAGCTTCCAGATGATTCCTATGACCATCCAAAGTTGAGAAATATCGTTCAAAAAGAGCCATCAAGGAAACCAAACACACCCCACTGAGACTTATTAAAAGCTGGGCCAGCCCTGTTACATTATACCATAGGACTTTTCCAGTCCTTATAAACACATATTGGCGAGATGAAAGAAAATTCATAGGAAATTGCTACGTCATTAACTTGGACAGTATACTAGGTCTTTTGCTTCCTTTCTCTCAGCTAAAAGAGAAGTGTCCCACCAGACCCCTTGTAGCCATTGAGGGTGCCTGCAAGAAGGGAGATAAGAATCTCTTTCCTGGTTGCACAGGCAATGGACTTGATCTGCCTCTCTCTCTGCCCATCAGATCAGAGGCACGGAACTGAGGAGCAGTGCTCACTTGGACCTGAACCAGCTTGCTCATACTCATCCAATGGTGATGGGATAGACAGCAATTGCTAAAAGGCCAAAAGAAGTCTGAAAACCAAAAGTGATGTGTAGGTCCCTCCAGCCCAGACCTGGCTGGTGCAGCAAACAATGAGGTGGTGAGTGACAAGCTGGATATGAGTTCTGATTCCCTTTAGGTCCGTAAAAGTGCCAGAAATTTGCAAGGCCTGAAACTGGAAGGCAGCAAAAAAGTATTTGAATCAGCAAAGTACTTGTTCTTAAATGATTGCAATAAAGTGTGTGGAGTTTATTTGTGAGTTCCCTTAAGGTTTTTATTCAGAACTTCCTTACACTTATTTTATGAAGCTATCAAATCTGGTTACTGACATGTAAGTCTGGGTTTACAAATACAGCTCAGATTAAAAGAAATATTCGATAAGGACTAGGGAGACTGTTTACAAAACAACAGAGCATGAAGTTCTCAGAAACCAAATTCCTCTTGTCTGTCAGTTCTCGGGTTCATACCTGTACAATTTATCCCATTATTTAAGCAAAATACTTGGCTATTACCCTTGACTACTCACTCTTTCCCACACTCTTCATTCTATTAATCCTCATTTCTAAAAGCTATAAAAACAATACACTTTTATTTAATGTCTATGAAGCAAGAGTCTCTATGCTAAAAGCTTTACATATTTTAACCCATTTTATCTTTAAAAAAAAGATGTTATACAATGAAAAAAATAAGGCTTATAGAGAATTTAAGTATCTCATTAATAAATAGGAGATCTGGGTTTGGAATCTGAATCTAAGTGATTCAAAACCATATGCCTTTTATTTTTATTCCAATTACAGTTTTTCTTTTAGCAACCTTTCCCTTCAACATTCTGTACTTTTATAATAGCTCTGTGTTCTGCAGGCTTTTGGTCAACGGCTGACCTCTTAATCCTTCTTCACTCAATAATGATTAACCCTTATTCCATTTAGTGGTACAGGCATACCTCTGAGATATTGCGGTTTAGGTTCCAGACCCCTACAATAAAGCAAGTATCACAATAAAGTGAGTCATAATCTTTTTGTTGATGAAGTCCTTGTCTTCAATTTGTAAAAATGCCAGTTTCTTTATGTGCAAAAACTGAAGTGCAGGAAAACAAGGGATATCTGTACATCCCTCTTTGGTCATCAGAATCACCTGGAGAGCTCTCAAATGATATGGAGGAACAGCTCTAAGCTTTGTCTATCCACTAGAATAACCTGGGAGCAGTGGGAAAATACCAAAAAAAAAAACACACACAGATACCTAGATCCTTCCCAAATATATTTCTGATTTCATCGTCCTGGACTATTGCCTGGACATCAGAATTTCAGAAATCTCAGTGTTCCTAAAGTGTAGCTCTGTTGAGACTCACTGGTATGGACTCACTGGTATCTCAGAGCACATCCTGGAGACACTAATAGGAATGCTACTCATAATACTAACTGGTGACACATGTAGTGTTCAGTAGGACATTGATCTAAACATTTTCCTTCTCTTAACAGCACTATGAAGTCGGTATTATTATTCCCATTTTATGTAAAAGGAAAGTGAGACATATGGAGTTAAAATTACTTCTCCAAGAAAAGAGCTAGTAAATTATACAGTTAGGATTTGAATTTTGGCATTATAGCTCTAGAATCTGGACTGTATTTGAGATGTGGCTCAGGAATCCATATCCTTAAAATCATTCCCAGCACCTGTTCCCCAAGGTTATTCACAGAGATTAAGTGAATCTGACCAACAAATCCTTGCTTGAAGGCTGAAAATTAGTGGTTCTCAAATTTTAGTCAACATAAAAATTTAACTCTGGACCATTTACTGAAAATTGAGGTTGAAGAAGGAGGAGGAGGAGGAGGAGGAGGAGGAGGAGGAGGAGGAGAAGGAGGAGGAAGGAAGGGAGAGGAGGAGAAGAAGGGGAGGGGGAGTGGGGGGAGAGGGGAGGGGGAGGAGGAGAAGAAGAAAAGAAGGAGAAGAAGAAAAAAGGAGAAGGAGAAGAAGGGGAAGAGGAAGGAGAAGAGGAAGGGGAAGAGACCTAGTTTGTTGAAAATTGTTGCATGCACCAAAAGTTTGCAGGTCCCATTCCAGGTCAGGGCACAAGCCTAGGCTGCAGGTTTGTTGGGGCATGTGTGAGAGGCAACCAATCCATGTTTATCTCTCATATCAAAATTTCTCTCTCTCTCTCTCTCTCTCTCTCTCTCTCTCTCTCTCTCTCTCTCTCTCTCAAATCAATAAACACATCCTTGAGTGAAAATTTTAAAAAGAAAAGCAGAAGAAGCTGAGCATGGAACTTGAAATCTGCTTTTATTAGTGATCTCAGGTGGTTCTGTGCAAGAAGTAGCTCACGTTACAGGGTACTGACAGTTTATTATGTGACCCAAAACAAAGAAAATTGATGGCCATCATTTATTCAGTACTCACTTGCCTTATTTAGATCATTTTTATTAAGTTTTCACAAGTCTATGAAAAGATTTCTACTGTTTCCATTTTATAGTTAAAGTAAAAATAAAAATAACAACAATGAAGTCTCAGAAAGATGAATTGTCTGCCCCAAGGGAACACATCTAGTAAATAATAGGGCCAGGACTCAAAATCAGATGTATTTGACTCGAATGCCCATATTTTATTTATTTATCTATTCGGTCCCAGAAAAGAGATTAAAGATCAAATAATACAGATATGGCAAATTTATTTTTTAAATAGTATAGCATCACAGTCATTGTAAGGTGGAGAAAACAGTCATAAGAGTGCCCAAAGTCCCTAAAGGTAACTCTTCAACACATTGTGTTATCACATTGAAAAATCATCAATCATCTTCAATTGCCTATGATGATGAGGTAATATATTTTGGAAAATTTTTCTTTAAAACAGGTTGAACACTGTTAACTAGAAACAACAACAAAATATTACCACTTAAATGAGATGGGCTTCTAGATATCAAGAATAATCCAATTATCATCTCTTTCCTTAATGATGAATTTTAATTAACTTGATTGACATTTTGACTGCCAAATTGAATCTATGACTCATGTGAATGTGGAATTTGGATGAAGATGGAGCTGGTCACTTAAAGCATATTGTTCACTCATTTCATTAAAAAAGTGTTTAGATACAATATAAGTTCTTTGACCCAAAGCCAGAGAAAACCAAAGTATTCCTTGCCTTCTTCTACTGCAAAAGCTAGAAAGCAAACATACTTCTCTTTCTAGACTCTTTTGCAATTTGGCCAAGTTGTTACAAGTGTAAAATGTCATTGGCTACCAGGAAAGCTTTTTCTTTTATTTTTTCATTGAATTTATTGGGGTGACATTAGTTAATAAAAATTATATAATTTCAGATATTCACCTGAATAGTCTCCTTCCAAGAAAGCTTTTTAAATCAACAAACTGCTGGCCTATGCCTTCAGCATTTTGGTCTTTGCATTCTTCCTGTTTCTCTATTTTCTTGCCAGCTATGACATCTTAAAGTGCCCAGAGGTGAAAGAGCCATTTTGTGATTATGACAATGATGATTACATGCTAAGAAAGGTGGAGCAGAAAGAAGGAAGGCCCTTAATGTAATCACTGAGCTGGTATACTAGCCTTGAACTGTGCAACCCCATGATTCAAATCTATGTGACAAATACTTGCTTTACTATTTGATTTTCTGTGGCCTGCAACCAAATACAAACTGACACAAGAGCACATTACTTTAAAGGCACTCCTTTAGGCAGCCATGATAAAGTTTATGTTCTAAAGAAACTAGTCACAAATGGCGGTCTTTTGGTTAAGTAGTCAAGGAAAGCCTCTTGAGAAGGTAACATTTGGACTTAACTTGAATGTTGAAAAGAAGCCAGAGTCATAAGCTAGTCCAAAGGAGAATGATTCAAAGAGAACAGCAAGGGCAAAGACCCCACAGTGAGAGGAGCAAGCTTAGATGTTAGAAGAATAGACAAAACCAGGGACAGTGGAACTTGGTGAATAAGGCAGAGAGCAATAGCAACAGTGGCATGCTGGTAACTGATTAACTATTTGCTCTCCTAAATAAATACAAAAAAGCAAAACAGCCCTGACTTGTGGTATTTGCTGATTTCTGTAATGTGAACACTCCCACCATGGTCTGTTTCAAGCTACCAAAATGATATCACTAACTTGCAAAATTCCTGACTATTTGACAATAAGTTCTTAAACAAGAAGGCACCAGTCCCAGCATTCCACTAGATAGAAGGCAAAGTTGGAGAAGTAAACAGGGCCAGGTTTTGTGTAAATATTTCATAAGAAGATTATAGTTTAGTACACTTTGCCATTGAAGAGATTTTACCAGAGAGATAACATCATCTGATTCACATTTTATGAATATTAGCATGACTTTTGTTTGGAGCATGAATTAAAATGGACCAATGGTATTCACAGGAGACTGGCTGGGAAGAAGGTCATTACACTGTCCTTAGCAACAGATGGTGAAGCCAGACTGGAAGGTGGCAGTGGAGAGAACAATGCATGAATGGCACAGGTGGGCAGAAGAAGAATCATCACCCTGGGGGTGCACAGCTATATAATGAGGTCTCAATCGGATGCTTCTTAAGAAGAAAGTGATTATTAGTAATACAGTCACATGCCTTAGAGTTTCATCAGCAATTATGGCTGTGGCTTTACTTATACTCAAATGATGGCAACAAATTTATTGTTGACACTAATATAGATGTCTCTATTTTTCCCCCTTAACTGCCACGCCCCCCCATCCTTGGCCCCTCCTCTCTGGCCATCACCACACTGTTGACCACATCTATGGGTTACATATATTCTTTGGCTAAATTTAATAAAGAACAAGAATAATCACCCTGAAGACAAAATTATTTTTTTAAAATAATAAGAGGGTAGCACTTTCCCCTGTTTTACTCTTTCTGTCACTAGCTTTTTGGTATAAAATCCATTCATTCAGGGTCAATACGGGATCATATAAAATGTTTTATCACTGTGACAAATAGTTGGATAATATGGGTATAAACTTGAAAGTCAAGGAGACCTGGGAAACAAAATGTGGCAACACTGACTTTATATAGTCACCGTAAGGTCTAAATGGGAATGTAATTTAATGAGATTTTAATAGAGTGTCTAGCATTCTATATAGTAAAAGGCTAATATGCAAATTGACTGAACGGTGGAATGACCCATCACTATGATGTGCACTGACCACCAGGGGGAAGATGCTCAATGCAGGAGCTGCCCCCTGGTGCTCAGTGCACTCCCCCTATCAGAAGCCTGCTCATGGCTGGTGAGCACAGTGGCAGTGGCAGGAGCCCGTCCCACCTGCATGGCATCAGGCCTAAGCCATCAGTTGGAAATCCCCCCAAGGGCTCCTGGACTTTGAGAGGGCATAGGCTGGTCTGAGGGACTCCCCCAAATGCAAGAATTTTTTGTGCACTAGGCCTCTAATATGATATAAGATCTAGATCATCTTTTCTCCTAAGCTTTCCTTACTCCTAAGCCTTACTGAATGCTTACTTCTTGTTCTATTTGTGATAATGTTTGAAGAGAAAATGTAAAATTATAGACAAAAAATTATGCTACTCAAATTTCTTTGATATGATGATTAGATGTCCTTTTCTAAAAGACATACTCTTGAAATAAAATTTTCAATTACAATTTACATTTAATATTAATTTGTATTAGTTTCAGGTATACAACATGGTGATTAGACAATCAGATACTTTATAAAGTGTTCCTCCTGATATTTTCAATACCCACCTGGCATCATTCATAATTTTTACAATATTATAGATAATATTTCCTATGCTATACTTTATATTTCCATAACTATTTTGTAACTACCAATCTGTACTTCTCATTCTCTTTACCATTTTCACCCAGTTCCCAAACCATCTTCCTTTCTGGCAACCATCAATCTGTTCTCTATATCTATAAGTCTATTTCCATTTTGTTTGTTTATATTGTTTTTTACATTTCATATATAAATGAAGTTAGATGGCATTTGTCTTTCTCTGACTGACATATTTCACTTAACATAATACCCTCTAGGTCCATTCATGTGTTGCAAATGGTTACATTTCATTAAAAGACATAGTCATGTTTGAGCAATTAAGTAAAATGGCTATAAACACTATACTAAGCCTTAAGTCAGTATTTCACGTACAGTATTATAGAAGCTATTATTAAGACTACAGTTTAAATAGTGTATGCAAAATATTGACTTATCACTAGCTTTTTGGTATACATACCTAAAAATTGGACCAAAGAATACTCAGTTTAAAAATCTAATGCCGTACAATGGAAAATGTGTACCAACAAAATAAAATAATGGTCAATAATGCTCTGCATCTCCATTGCTGTGATATGAAAGGAAACTGTCAATTTACAGATTACTAATGAGACATAACCATCAGAGTGTCGTTATCATCAGAAACTCATCTCTGCTTTGATCTGACAACAACTTGCCATGTTCCTTAAATGCAGACTAACCTGTAAACCCTCCAATTGAGGAATGGTGCAATTTAAATGTGCTCAAATTAAAAAACTTTACTCATTATACTGTTAAAATTATCCCAATTTATTCTTATAAAATACTGAGTGACCTTTCTTTCATAGGATTTAGGATGACATTGTTGTATATCATAGAAAAGTTTGATAATACTAGAATTTTTAAATTAGAAATTTATAGAATTACAAACTCCTGTTCCAGGCTCATCTTCCAAATGAAAGGCTGTAGTTGCTAAGAGAGTCTCTCAAATGAAAGGTAGCTATTTCATTTGAGAGTGATACTTACACAATAAATAAACCTTTGGGTAGACAAAGCTTAATCTATGGCTTTCTTTGTTAAACAATCCCTATTATGTGACTGCAGTGAGTACTGTGTTCCCAGTGTTTCCAGAAACTCTATTCAGCATTTTGTTCTTTTTTTTCTTTCTTCCTTTAAAAAAAAACATCTAATTTTCCCAAATAGCTAAAATTGAGGCTTGATTTGCCTACCATAACCTGAGACCTTAGGAAACCTAAAATCCCACCTTCATTTTTGTTTGAGCTTTCTCTTATCTCCATTGTGTTTGGTGTATTTGATTTTCTTCTATAGTTTCACCTCACTTTTCTATTTAAGCTTGCATATATGTCTTTAAGTAATGATAGCCAACTACAATCTTCCTAATCACACTCAAGTTAGCTCATTTCATTTTCACTTATTTCTAGCCTCATGGCATCCATGAAAATTGATTGTGATTTGTGAGTCTATGAACGATCAGACCTGGCCAAAATGTAATATATTTTTGTATGTTTCAAAGAAGTTCAACAATCTACTGACCTTTTTATTTCCTTCTAAATACTAGGGCACCTGTATCCTATTAATTTTTAAATATATATTTTTTATTTATTTTAGAGAAGAAGGAAGAGAGGGGAGAGAGATAGAAACATCAATGTAGATAGAAACTACAACTCAAGCATGTGCCTAACCTGGAATTAAACCTGGTCAACACTCAATCACTGAGCCATGCCAGCCAGGCTCCTATTAATTTTTGCATATGTCATTGTATCCCACACAAAATAATGACAACTGTAGGTACTTAAAAATTATTTATACAATAGAATTAATTGTGTGAAATTATATTTTCTCATTATTCTATATAATAAAAGGCTAATATGCAAATCAACAAAACAGCAGAATGACGAGTCACCATGACACACACTGATCATCAGAGGACAGATGCTCAATGCAGGAGCTGTCTCCAATTGGTCAATGTGCTCCCATAGGGGGAGCACCATTCAGCCAGAAGCTGGGCTCAAGGCTGACTAACACAGCAGCAGTAGTGGGAGCCTCTCCTGTCTCTGTAGCAGCACTAAGAATGTCCAGCTGATGGCTTAGGCCTGTTCCAAGATGGTGCAATCTGAGCTGAGGAACCCCTCTCCAGGTGCACAAATATTGTGCATCAGGCCTCTAGTATTTATATAAGTGTTTGTATTCACTAACAGTGATATTTGTGTTAACCTCTATTTAATAAGATTTAGATTTCTTACAAAATGTAAATTCTGAGAAAATTAGAATTTAAGGATTGAACTCTATCTTTCTGTAATCATCAACTTTTATCTATAAACGGGAGAAGTAAGAACTAATTGGTATGACTTGAAAGTGGATCAGAGATCATTTTAGCACTTAATATTTTTAAGGAAATATTATTTTAAGCTCTCTGGGCAGGTTTTATTGTTGTTTATTTTTTGTGTTGTTTTTTTTTAATCCTCATTGGAGGGTATTTTTTATTGATTTTTAGAGAGAGTAGAAGGGAGGGGGAGAGACACATGCTCTGACTAGGACCTGGGATGGAGCCTGCATTCTAAGTACATGCCTTTGACCAGAATCAAACCCAGGACCCTTAAGTCCTCAAGCTGATGCTCTATCTACTGAATCTGGGCAGTTGTTTTAAAGTACATTGTCCAAACTACAATTTGTATGCAGACAAATTGTTTTTGAAGTTTCTTTGGGGAAAATGCATATATTTTGCACTTATTCATTAGCAAGTTAAGTAGACTGGCAATATTTCTGTAG
>PVJN01027178.1:16839-28428 GCA_004026805.1 Lasiurus borealis
AAAAAAAAAAAAACAGACACCATACACAGAGCTTTCAGTTTAAATTGAAGTCTCTATATTTTACCTTTCCTTCCATAATTCCCTATTTAAAGACTTCTCACTCAAGGTTAGTTAAATAATTATTGTCAGGTATCTTAAAACACTAGACATAAAAGAGATGCATATCTTTCGGCTCCATGAGTTGTAATATTTCCCTAGCTTAAAACACCAAGCTTTTATATATGTACTGATCCCGTCTGAGCATATCATAAAAATGGGAGTTATTCCTTGTAATTTTTATTAACAAACCCAATTCTCCTTTTCATAGCGCTCAGGAAATTGGAAGGGAAAGGCTTTATCAGGAAATTGCTGGAGAGACACCCAATCAAATGGGGTTTTTCAGAGAGCTTGTTGTAAAGAAAACTTACAAATTTAACTTTTCATGTCCTCAAATATCTCCTATACTAGAAAACAAATGAATGTTTTTATCTAAGCTGACATTTTGATATATTATTCTTCTATCAGGCTCCTTAATAATACATTTCCTCTTTTACCTTATCACTACTATATCATATTGTCACCAGTTCTTTAGTTATTTGGAAAATTGTATGGTGAAGTTAGTGTGGTGCAATCCACATCTTTTAAAGATGCTGAGAGGACAAACTGAAGCCTGGTGTTTGTATAAACTGTTATGGTGAATAGTTTATGTATTTTGTTGAGAGCATGATTACTATCAGGTTGAATAAAAGATTATTAAACATTCCAAGTACAAAAGATGAAATAATGAGTTTTTCCTGATTATGTTAAATTCCTGAGAGCTTTCTCAGACTTTCTATTGATGTTTCTTTTATAAACCAAACACTGGGAATAGAAAAGGAGGAAAGTGCAGGTCAATCAGGCTCAATTGATCGGAGCATCATCCAGTACACCAAAGCACAGTGGGTTAGATTCCTGGTCAGGGCACATACTCAGGTTGCAGGTTGGATCCCTGGTTGTACAGCAGGCAATCTAAGTTTCTTTCTCACATGGATGTTTTCTCTCTCTCTCCCTTTTCCTCTCAAATCATTGAAAACATATGCTCCAGGAGGATTTTAAAAAATGGAGAAAAAGGCATTTGCATTATAAGCTATTAATGACTAATGAAGTGTTATATAGTCATCAGTATAGTTATATGACAGAGTGAATGAATTGAAAGATGATCAAACTTGAGTGCTTTTTTAAAAATGAAAATATAAACTCCATTTTGCTGAGTTTATAGAGTAAGTATGAATCCCAGTCCTATGCTTTAGATATATTTTATTTGCTTAAAATTTGTTTAACACATTATATATGTTATAAAGACTATTACTAATCATTTTTTTCTAAATTTAAAATAAAAGCTTTCAAAGATTATTCAAAATGATTTAACAAATGAATTACTTTAGCTTAAAATAAAACTAGCTACTTTATTTAATTTTCTCTAAGTCCCAAAATTCATTATTTTACTAAGAATTATAATCATGCATATATGGTGATTCCATTTTTTTAAATTTTCATTTTATGAGAATCACTCTCTGTTACCAAATCATTCTTTTATTCAACATAATAGAATTCTGGATCACTTACTGAGTTGCCAAATATTTTTATATTAATTTTAACATATGCTCTGGAATAGTAAAAATATTTTAGAAGTGTCTCTTGTTTAAAAAGCAAGTCACTGTAAACTCATCTGTACCTGGGTCTTTGTTAAGTATTACTTTAGCTTTTCTTGCCAACTTTTGTTAATGGGCTTTTGGTCCTCCAACACTTCAGAATCAACATTTCTTTTAAATTTTAAATTGATTCTTTAAAGAGAGAGGAAGGGGAAGAGAAAGAGGAGGGGAGAAAAGGGGTAGAGGAGGGAGAGGAGGGATACATAGATTGGCTGCCTCCTGCATGCTCCTTTACCAGGGATCAAGCCTGCAACTAAGCCATGTGTCTTGACTAGGAATCAACCTTTCAGTGTATGGGCTGATGCTCCAACCCACCGCACCACCCAACCAGTAAATCAAAACATGTATTCTGCTTGCTCTATTAATTCTATTTTCTCTGTGATAATTTTTGAGATAGGTTCCTTTAAAAAGATGCTCATTCTCAAAAAGTTGGTGATTTTTTGTTTTCATTTAATATTTATACTGTTTAGATTACACTATATGATTCCACAATCTAATAGGTATTCTCATCCAGCTGTCAGTGGGTACAGTTTCCAATAATAAGAGCCTATATTGAAGACTAGCGGGTATGCAAGTGGCAAGTGGCATAGGAAGAGCCACCTCAGCAAGGAGGAATAAAGAGACAGTTTGCAATGGGTGGGATGGTTCAGTCACTCCTAGTCTTGAACATGTCTTAGTTGTCTGAAATATCAATGATGAAGCCAGTACTAAGATTAAGATACTTTGAATCCCAGGCCATATCTTTTCCCATTACACTATTCAATGCTTAACTGATATTGTTGAGACTTGCTTTTTCATTTGGCCCCAATTAAAAATATCTTGCTGTATACAAAAATATATGCCAATTATTATTCCAGCATATATACTAGATCCATGCTTATATTTTTTATGAAATTCAATTGCATCATTATGTAATAAAAGTTACAATAAAATCATGTGTCCTGATCAGAAATCAACCTGATTAGGGAAAGACTAATGAAAATTACAAAAATAAATGCTATAGTTTTAATATGCACAATTGAATATAGAGGTTATTCACCAGCATAGATATCTGTATGCATCTATTGATGCCATAGATGGATTAAATGTAAGTGAAGGATGCTAATTTTGCTTGATTTTTATCAAAAAGTTATCAATGTAGGGAAGAGACTAGTATCACAGAGTTGGAAGAAATTTCATGTCCCAGCCTCCACTTCTTAAGTATAAGGAAACTGAGGACAAAGAACATCAAATGATTGGCCTGAGGTTTTGATCATAGAGATAATTTGCAAGAATAAATATTTATTATCAAATGAAAACTAATTCAGAGATGACTGAAGGCACTGAGACTAAGAGATTGTGAATGAAGAAAGAGCCATTTCTACGCTGTTCTGTACATGAGACAATAGTGACGAGGAAGAGTAAAGTTTCCTTAAAAAAAAAATCATACACAGGAGCAAGTCCTTTAAAAAACATTCTAATAAAGGTATTGTGGAGCATTTTTAAATTTCTTTTCCACAAATATTAATGGTTTTGGATATCTTTTTATGTAATTATTTACCATCTATACTTTTGTTTTGGTAGAGTGTCTACTCAAATATTTTTTTTAATTTTTAATTGAGTTATTTATTTTGTTTAATTATTGAGTATTATGAGTTCTTTATGTATTCTAGATTCTTTATCAGATGTTTTATAAATACTTTATCCTAATCCTTGGCTTGTCTTCTAAATTTCTTAATAATACCTTTCAAAGACCAATAATTTTAAATTTATGATCATTTTTTATTATGGTTCTTGCTTTTTACATTCAATCTAAGAAATCTTGGATTAACTCAATGTCTCAAAGAATTTCTTCTATAGAGATACTATCTTTTAAAAGAATATATTTTTAGGTCTTACAGTTAGATTTATGGCCCATTTTTTAATTTATTTTTGAGTTTGTTGTGGTTCAATATTTTTGCATATGGGTATCTAATTTTTGTAGTATTATTTATTGAAAGGACTAGTTTTTCTCCATTGAGTTCCCTCAACACAATTGTTGAATACCAACGGCTACATATCTAGGGCTTATTTCTGAACTCTATTCTATTTTATTGATCTATATATCAATATACTAATATCACACTCTCTTGATTACTATGTTTACACTAAATTTTGAAATTAGTACTGTAAACCCTCCAACTTTGTTTTTTAATTTTGCTATTCTATATTTTCTGCCTTTTCATATAAATTTTACAATCAACTTGTCAATTTCTACCAAAACAAACAAACAAAAAGGCTGCTGACTTTGTAACTGAGATATTGTTTAGTCTATGTAACAATTTGGGAAAAAATAAGATCTTTATCATACTGAGTCTTCTGATCCCATGAGTATAGTATACCATCCCATTTATTTAGATTTTTAATTCCTCTCTTCAATGTTTTATACTTTAAAATATACAATTCTTACACATCTTTTGCAAAATTTAACTATAAGTATTCCATCCTATCTAATAAAAGAGTGATATGCAAATTAACCATCGCTCTGCTACATCCACAAGCCACGCCCAGCAGCCAATCAGGAGCAAGTATAGAAATTAACCCAACCTAGATGGCTGTCGCCATGGAATGAGCAGGAGGCTTGTGTTTCCCTGGCATTGGAGGAAGACAAGCTTTCCTCCTATTTTGGCCAGCCCAGGCCTTTGCTTAAGGCAACAAAGTTTCAATTATAGAAGATAAATAAATCCCAACAAAAATGGCAGTAGCCATGGAGCTGAAGAGAGCAGGAGGCTTGGGTTGCCCCCAATGGTGGACAAAGCCAAGCTCCCTCAGCCCTGGCCTACCTTGGCCTCCACTACAAAGTTTCAATTATATAAGATAAATAAATCCCAACAAAAATGGCTGCAGTCACAGAGCAAGCAGGATACTTGGCTCCACTTAAGGCTACAAACTTTCAATTATAGAAGATAAATAAGTCCCAGATACCAGGGACTCCACTTGGGTCACCAGGAGATGTGGCTGGCCTACAAACCACCACAGGCCCCTCACCCAGGCCACCCTACACCCCAAGAGAACACTCACCCTAATCCAGGACATCCTTCAGGGCAAACCGGCTGGCATCTACCTGTGCACCAGGCCTCTATGCTATCTAATAAAAGAGTGATATGCAAATTGACCATCACTCCAACACACAAGATGGCTGCCCTCATGGGTCAAAGATGGCTACCCCCAGGTAGACACAAGATGGCTGCTACAAGATGACCAGCAGGAGAGGGCATTTGAAGGGACCAGGCCTGCAAGGGAGGGCAGTTGGGGGTGATCAAGCCTTCAGGGAGGGCAGTTGGAACAAAGAGGCTGGCAGTGGAGCAGTTAGACACCAATCAAGCTGGCAGGGGGTGATCAGGCTGGCAGGCAGAAGTGGTTAAGGGCAATCAGGAAGACGGGCAGGCAGGCAAGCAGTTGGGAACCAGCCAGGGAGTCGGACATCATTCAAGGGTTCCCAGATTGAAGAGGGTGGAGGCTGGGCTGAGGGAAACACAAACACACACACACAAACACATACACACACACACACAAATTTCACGCACTGGGACTCTAGTGATTTTATAAATACTATAAATATTACTATTTTTTATTTAGTTTCCAATTGTTCATTGTTATTATGTAGATGTATAATTGATATTTTTATGTTAATCTTGTGTCTTCTCACCTCACTAAAGTCACTTCTTAATTTTCGTAGCTTTTTGGTAAATTTTATAAATAGACAATCATTTATAACAAAGGGTAATATGTTAATTAGACCTGACATCCTTATGGATGCAGTCAGGGCCAAGGAAAGTCACGCAGGTCCTGGGTGCCAGAGGGATGCTGGTGCCGGCAGCTGGAAGAAGGAAGGCCTACTATTTTTTTTAATTAAATCTTTATTATTCAGATTATTACATTTGTTTCTCTTTTTTCCCCTACATAGTGTCCCTCCACCGTGCTCCGAACCCTCCCTCTACCCTAACCTCCCACCCATTGACCTCATCCATAGGTGTATGATTTTTGTCCAGTCTCTCCCTGCATCCCCCTGATCCCTTTCCCACTAAGATTTATCAGTCCACTCCCTTTCTGTGCTCCTGATCCTATTATATTCATCAGTTTATTCTGTTGATCAAATTTTTAATTCACTTAATTTTTAGATTCCCTTGTTGATAGATATGTATTTGTTGTTCATAATTTTTTATTTTTTACCTTTTCTTCTTCCTCTTCTAAAAGAGTACCTTTTAGCATTTCATATAATACTGGTTTGGAGTTGATGAACTCCTTTAGCTTTTTCTTCTCTGTGAAGCTCTTTATCTGTCCTTCAATTCTGAATGATAGCTTTGATGGATAGAGTATTCTTGGTTGTAGGTTCTTGCTATTCATCACATTGAATATTTCTTGCCACTCCTGTCTGGCCTGCATCGTTTCTGTTGAGAAATCAGCTGACAGTCGTATGGGTGCTCCCTTGTAGGTAATGAACTGTTTTTCTCTTGCTGCTTTTAATATTCTCTTTTTGTCTTTTGCTCTTTGTATTTTAATTATGATGCATCTTGGTGTAGTTCTCTTTGGATTCCTTTTATATGGGGTTCTGTGTGCTTCCTGGACTTATAAGTGTATTTCTTTCACCAGATGTGGGAAGTTTTCAGTCATTATTTCTTTAAATAGGTTTTCAGTATCTTGCTTTCTCTTCTGGCACTCCCACAATTCTGATGTTGGTAGACTTGAAGCTGTCCCAGAGGCTCCTTACATTATCTTCACATTTTTGGATTCTTTTCTCTTCTTGCTTTTCCAGTTGAATGTTTTCTGCTTCTTTATATTTCAATTTTTTTTTTACTTGATTCTTGCCTTCCTCTAGTCTGCTGTTAGGTCTCTGTATAATATTTTTTATTTCAGTCAGTGTATATTTAATTTCTAGTTGGTCCTTTTCCATCTCTAGTTGGTTCTTTTTCATCTCCAGTTGGTTCTTTTTCATCTCCTCTTGGGTCTTACTAACTTTATCCAACTTTTCTAGGATATTCTTGAAAAACCTTATAAGCGTTGTTTTGAACTCTATATCCAGTCGTTTGTTTTCCTCCATTTCTTTTGTCTGTGATCTCTTCCCTTGTTCTGGCATTTTATCTATGCCAGGAGAACTTCTGTGTTGGATTCAGCTTTATGATACCAGACTTGCAAAACTGCAAAAGCCTCTCTGTTGAGCTTGAGATGGGTGGAGTCTCAGGGCTTAAAGGGTCGCTTTGCCTTCCAGTCTGCCCCACCCTCCATGGCCCCCGAGTCTCAAGTGACTGGGTAATCACTGGAGTGGTCCCTGTGTGTGCATGCATGCATGCACTCTCTCTCTCAGTGCCTCTAGACTGCTGCTTTTCTGGCTCCCCTGCGCTCCGGGACCATATGAATCTGGGTCCCCAGGACTTTGCTAGAATCTGGGGTTCAGTGGTGTTCGAAGTGACATAATTGGGATGCTTTGTCTCCCACCTTCTTGTGAAAGCCTGTGGCACAACCAGCAGTTGGTCTTCTGTGCGCAGTGCTGTGCATTCCACCTGACTTCTGCCCACCTGCATCTCCCCCAGTTTCCGTGCACTTCTCCCTTTTCACAGTCCAAACTCCCCCCATATGAGTGTCGTAGGATAAGGGTTTCAATGCCTTTGGGAGTCTCCCACCAGAGAAAGCCAGCCAGGTACTCCAGCACCTGCTCTCTCCATGCACTCATCTCAGTACCTCAGCTTTTTGCAGCTCCTCTGGATCTCTGTGAGTCCCACTCTTTCCTTCTAGTTGTAGAATTTCCGCTCAGCCAGCTTTCCTGTAGTCCTGGATGATGTCCGTTCTGTCTTTTAGTTGTAGTTTTGAAATTGTTGTTTGAGGCAACAGTGTAGGTAGGTGTTTACCTATTCTGCCATCTTGTTGTTGTTGTTGTTTGTGTTGTTTTTTTTTAAATATATTTTTATTGATTTTTTTCACAGAAAGGAAGGGAGATGGATAGAAAGTCAGAAACATCAATGAGAGAGAGACATCTATCAGCCGCCTCCTGCACGCCCCCCACCGGAGATGTGCCCGCAAGCAAGGTACATTCCCCCGACTGAAATGGAACCCGGGACCTTTCAGTCCTCAGGCTGACACTCTACCAACTGAGCCAAACTGGTCTCGGCTGTTGTTGTTTTTTAATATTTTATTGATTTTTTACAGAGAAGAGGGAGATAGAGTTAGAAACATCAATGAGAGATAAACATCTATCAGCTGCCTCCTGCACACCCCCAAGTGGGGATGTGCCCGCAACCAAGGCACGTGCCTCTGCCCAGAATCAAACCTGGGACCTTTTAGTCCACAGGCTAAAGCTCTATCCACTGAGCCAAACCAGTTTCGGCCGAAGGCCTACTCTTGCATGAATTTCATGCATCCAGACTCTAGTTTTATGAATAAAGATCAATCACTCCAGTTTCCTCTGGCACCATGTTCTATTTTAAATTCTTATTACAGACTCATTCTTTTTTTCTGTGATGTTCAATCCTGACATAAAGCCTTGTTTTTCTTTTTCCTACACTCTTTACCAACTAAATGCTTATTCATGCTTCAGATCTCAAGTCAAATATAACTTCCTCAGGGAAGCTTTCTCTAGAACAATTCTTTATGTTATTCTTTCATTATTAGTTTTCATTAATCCAGCTAACAAATATTAACTGCCTACTATTAAATGCCTACTATTGCCATGATCCTTTCATAGTACCATATAGTTTTGCTTTCTAGTATTTATCATTATTGTAATTTTACATTTATCTCCATAATTGTTAGATTGTCTTTCCCATAGATTAGAAGCTTCATGAGAACAGACAATGATTATTTTTTGTTCTTCTTTGATGTCCACAAAACATGGCAGGTATTCATTAAATATTTATTGAATAAGTAATGAGCCTAAAGAAAATACCAGTCCAGAAGATGAAGGAAGTGTTTTGGGGTAAGGTTGTCTGGCTCAAAGTTATTCAACACACACTGCTCAAATGATTGCTCACTAGCTTTATAGTAATAATTCAATCTCTGTTCATTAAAAAAAAGTATGAGAATCATTTTTAAATGTAATTTTTAAAAATTGTAAGAGATGAAGTTTGGAGGTTGGGCTGTAGACTCTATATATGAGGAATTTTAAAATTTACAAATAAAGCATCTATTTAGGTAAAAACATACTGGGACCTCATATTAGGTTTTAAAATAATTTTATATTTTCCTGTCAGATAAAAAGTATTTTAGCCCATAGACTACTCACTGTCCCAAAATTATAATTGTACCTTTTATAGTTCATGAGCCATTAGGATCTAATTGACTTAAAATAAACAGGCAAATGCAATAAGCTTGAAATGACTTGTTCAACAAGGCTTTGAATTTATAGTGAATGGTTTGATTTTGCACCACTTTGGAGATGATTAAATAAAATAAGCTAGCTTTGTTTTATCTTTCAAACATGAAAAACACAATCTGATTGCTCTGATCTGAGTATAATATCACACTTTTTAACACAAGACAAATTACTCAGACATAAACAAGTTTAATTTGAAAGGGATTATTTTTCAAGTGGTTTTAACATAAACCACTCCTGCCATAATTTACTGAGTAGTTTTATTTTACCTTTAATTATACATTCACTGAATACCTCATCTCAGGTGCAAAATAATTCATCACATTTTACTCATGCTTTAAACACATTTACTTTTCTGTTACATTTATCAAGGGCATCTCTAACAGATATGGAAAAAAATAGTATGTCTCTCTAAGGAATGCCTTTTATTCTGCATTAATCTCAATGTCAATACTTACTAATGAATATAAACAATGCAAAAGAAATAAGAAATTATTGTGCCGATTTATAAGTACTGACTGAAATAGCCTTACCATTTTTTCTTACACTTCAAGAATAGAATGCCAGTTCAAGTGTTATAGAGGTTCGAAAGCAATGAGTGAGAAAAGTGTGTCGTTTACCTGAAAATCATTGTTTATTTAAAGGAATTGTCCTTCTCATGTATGAGGGTAGATGATGTATATAACATGTGACTATTATACACAAGGAATACTTTAAACTGAATTAAATATGAAATCAATGTGACTATTCTAATAATAAATCATAGATCTTTCAAAAATACAGGAAATTTGTAATATCCATATTTTTTATTAAATAAATGTTAAAAAGTACTCAAGCCAGTATCCTTAAAAATGCAAAAAGAAAGCCTTTATGTTAATTGAACCATTACATTTACATTTCTATTGTCACACCAGCCAATAAATTATAAAATTAAAATAACTAAAATCCCAAAATATGAATGTGTTATTGCATCCTAAGAAAAAAACATGGAGGGCTTTTGTGTGGGAAAAAAAAAACACAACAAGATTTATTGTTTTTATTTGCAATTAAAATGTCAAATGCCAAGAATTCACATGTCAAAGGAGAGTTGAAGAAAACATAGGTACCTAATTCACAAGCTACAAAAAACTATATAAAGGTGACCATCTGGGGAGAGCTGGCTGACTTCATTTTGCTATGAATTTACTTCTGCTCCATATTTATCCTGTAAGCTCTACATTCTGACCTTGAAAATGCACCTACATGTTTTGTTACATGGATTTCTTTATGAACATAAATGCATGTAGACCTAATTAGGCCAAAGGATATTAATACAACAGAGGACATATTGTGTTGTATTTTACTTAATCTCAGTTTGACGATTTTTTTGTTAAGTTTTTGTTTCTGGTGGCTGTTCTGTAAATTCTTACATTTTTCCTGATACATTTGCATGTGCTGACAAGCACAGTTCTAACAAACAAAGGTTTCTTTGAGAACAAGGGGCTTGCAAGAAAGCCCTGAAGGTATATCTCTAAGAATGTCAAGGACAGGAGGTGTAAATCTAGGATTATAATCCTGATGTGAACACAGTGGATCATCATGAAGCAATACTCACAGGAGGAATGACAGAGCTAAAGCAGGGAGGAATCCCTGGGTTGTCAGAAAACACTGATTGCCTACTGACTATGTCAAGATTTCTGAAGGATGCATTACACTTTGCTGCCATGCAGGAATTAATAATATGCTGAACAGAAAAAAAAACATTTTTTACATCACTTTTCATTTTATATCTCAGCCTGAATAGTGAAAATTATACTACTCACATTAATAAAAAGGTACTTATTTTCAAGTACTTGTTTCTGTATCTTTACTAAAACTAGTCTTTTGCTTGATCCCTGAATTTTTAATCAAAGAAATCTGTAGCTATTTCTTCTTCAATATCCTCAATTTATGCTCTAACCATTTCAAGATTATTCTCTAGCACTATAGACTAGTGTCTGTGCTTCTGAAACTTGTTTCCAGCCTTAAATACTGTTCCTAGGTCAAAGCACCTTGATGTTTACTTGTTCATCCCCCCAGCATTCTAAAGCTCATTGTGCTAAGCTAAACTCAGCAACTTTTTGAAGCAATATGTTTCCCCTTATAATTTTTTTCTTTCCTTATTTTCCCACCTACTAGTCAATAAGGCATGGCATGCCTATTGTTATCTCTTCATCCCTTTCCATTCCCACAATCCCTCTGAAGTCCAGGTCAGGTCATCCAGATTATAACAATAATATAGTACATAATTGTCAAACTATTCCAAGAATAGTAGGGTCCCTTGAACAAAGAGTACCATATTCCACAGGACTTGGATATTCAAAAAGTATATCATAGGCTATAGTAAAGGAACATCTTTAAGTTTGTTTAACCCAATTTTGGGAAACTCAATTATTTTCTAATTCATTTACCATGGGATCTTTTATTCAAAGAGCACCTGATAAAATACCCCAGAATAATGTTTGTAAAACACTGATTTTCCCCATCCATTCAATTCTGTAACCAATTTTCTTATTAGTTAATAGATATATAACTCAGACCATTTCCCTTTCTGCTCAAAATTTTCAAACACTCTCA
>PVJN01027179.1:0-28328 GCA_004026805.1 Lasiurus borealis
CAGACGGGAGTGGCAAGAAATATTCAACGTGATGAATAGCAAGAACCTACAACCAAGAATAATCTATCCAGCAAGGCTAACATTCAGAATTGAAGGGCAGATAAAGAGCTTCACAGATAAGAAAAAGCTAAAGGAGTTCATCAACTCCAAACCAGTGTTATATGAAATGCTGAAGGGTACTCTTTTAGAAGAGGAAGAAAAAAGAGGTAAAAGCCAAAAAATTATGAACAAATACATATCTATCAACAAGAGAATCTAAAAATTAAGTGAATTAAAAATTTGATCAACAGAATAAACTGGTGAATATAATAGAATCAGGAGCACAGAAAGGGAGTGGATTGTTAATTCTTAGGGGGAAAGGGGTGAAGGGTATACAGGGAGAGACTGGACAAAAATCATACACCTATGGATGAGATCAATGGGAGGGAGCTAAGGGCAGAGGGAGGGGTGGGAGCTGGGTGGAGGGGTGCTATGGAGGGGAAAAAAGAGAAACAAATGTAATAATCTGAATAATAAAGATTTAATTTTTAAAAAATCAATAAAAAATATATTAAAGTCTAAAAAAAAAGGTTCTGCAGTAAGAAAAAAAAAAGGAAATAGGAAGCAAAGAAAGAACTCAGGAGGAAATACTAAAAATGGCGACAGATAAGTACTTATCAATAATAACTTTAAATGAAAAAGGATTAATGCTTCAATCCAAAGACATAGGGTAACCGATTGGAAAAGAAAAAAAGATCTATATATCTGCTGCCTACAAGAAACCCACCTCAGAAAAAGAGATACACAGTTTGAGGGTGAAGGGGTGGAAGATGGTATTTCAGGCAAATGGAAGTGGAAAAAAAACTGGGGTTGCAATACCTATATCTGACAAATTAGATCTCAAAGTGAAGGACATAACAAGAGATAAAGAAGATCACTTCATAATACTAACGGGAACAATCCAACAAGAAGAAATAACTCTGATAAACATATACAAACCCAATATAGGAGCACCTAAATACATAAAAAAAACCTTCTAGAGGATATCAAGGGAGAGATTGACAGTAATACAACCATAGTAGGAAATTTTAATACCCCACTGTCACCACTGGACATATCCTCTAAACAAAAAATTAGCAAAGAAACATCAATCCTAAAAAACTCACTAGATCAGATGGAATTAATTGACATCTTCAGAATATTTCACCCTAAAGCCACAAAATATACATTCTTCTCCAGTGCATACGGATCATTTTCAAAGATAGACCACATGTTGGAACATATGAAGTCTCTTCAAATTCAAGAAGATAGAAATGATATCAATCATTTTCTCAGACCACAGTGGCATAAAACTGAAAATCATCTACAATAAAAACAATACAATGAAATCAAACACATGGAGACTAAACAGCATGCTATTAAACAATGACTGGGTAACCAGAGAGATCAAGGAAGAAATGACAAATATCATGGCAACGAATGACAATGACAACACAATAATACAAAATTTATGAAACACAGGAAAGCAGTCTTCAGAGGGAAGTTCATAGCTCTACAAGCCTACTGCAAAAATCAGGAAACAATGATATAAATTTCCTAATTCTACAACTAAAAAGGCTACAAAGAGCGCAACAAGAAAAGCCCAATGTACACAAAAGGAAGGAAATAGTAAAGATCAGAGCAGATATAAACAACATGGAGACCAAAGAAACAATTCAAAAGATCAACAAAACCAAGAGCTGGTTCTTTAAAAGGATAAACAAGATTGATGGACCTCTAGCCAGGCTCACCAAGAAGCAAAGAGAGAAGACCCAAATAAACAAAATCAGAAATGAAAGAGGAGAAATATCAACAGACCCCTGCGAAATACAAAGGATTGTTAAAAAAAATACTATGAACAACTCCATTTCAACAAATTGGACAACCTGAAAGACATGGACATATTCTTAGAAAAATATAACCTTCCAAAACTCAATCAGAAAGAATCTAAACAGGTCAATAGTCCCATAACTATGGAAGAAAGTGAAGCATTTATCAAAAAGTTTCCAGCAAACAAAAGCTCGGGACCAGATGGCTACAGAGGAGAGTTTTACCAAACATGCAACGAAGAATTAAAACCTATTCTCCTCAGACTATTCAAAAATATTCAAGAAGAAGGAGCACTTCCAAACACCTTCTATGAAGCCAGCATAACACTAATATCAAAACCAGATAAAGAAAACACAAGGAAAGAAAATTATAGGTTAAATTCTCTCATGAATATAGATGCCAAAATTCTCCACTAAATTCTAGCAAATCAGATCCAGCAGTACATCAGAAAGATTATACACCATGACCAAGTAGGATTCATTCTAGGAATGCAAGGATGGTACAATATCTGCAAATCAATAAAGGTGATACATCACATGAACACATTGAGAGATAAAAATCACATGGTCATATCAATTGAAGCAGAAAAATCATTTGACAAAATCCAACAGCCTTTCTTGATAAAAACTCTCAGCAAAGTGTGAAAAGAAGGATCATACCTCAAAATCATAAAAGCCATATATAATAAACCCACAGCCAACATCATACTCAATGGGCAAAACTAAAACCATTTCCCCTAAGAAGAGGAACAAGACCGCGATGCCCACTCTCACCTCTCCTGTTCGACATAGTCCTGAAAGTATTAGCCATTGCAGTTAGACAAGAAGAAGAAATAAAAGGCATCCAAATTGGAAAACAAGAAGTAAAGTTGTTCTTATTTGCAGATGACATGGTACTGTACATAAAAAACCCAAAGGACTTCATCACAAAACTAATTGACTTAATAAATGAATTTGGCAATGTAGCAGGATACAAAATTAATGCCAAGAAATCTGTGGCATTTCTATACACTAATAGTGGAATTACAGAAAGGGAGACTAAAAAAGCAATCCCATTTACCATTGCACCAAAAAATTAATATACCTAGGAATAAACCTAACTAAAGAGGTAAAAGACCTATATGCAGAAAACTACAGGACACTGAAAAAAAGAGATAGAGGAAGATGTTAACAGATGGAAGAGCATACCATATTCATGGATTGGGAGAATCAACATCATAAAAATGTCCATACTACCCAATGCAATCTATAGATTCAATGGAGTACCCATTAAAATACCAGCGACATATTTCAGAGACCAAGAAATAATTCTTCATAGATTCATCTGGAACAAAAAAAAGACCATGGATAGCCACAGCAATTCTGAGAAAGAAGAATAAAGTAGGAGGAATCTCAATACCAGACTTCAAGCTATATTACAAAGCAACTGTTCTCAAAATAGCCTGGTTCTGACACAAAAACAGACATATAAGCCAATGGAATAGAAAAGGGAACCCAGATATCCACCCAAACCACTATACTCAACTAATATTTGACAAATTAGGCTTGAACATACAATGGAGCCAAGATAGCCTCTTCAATAAATGGTGTTGGGAAAATTGGACAGATACATGCAAAAAAATAACTGGACCACCAACTTACACCAAATACAAAAATAAACTCAAAATGGATACAGGACTTAAACATTAGACAGGAAACCATAAAAATACTAGAGGAATCCACAGGCAGCACAATTTCAGACATATGCTGAAAGAACTTCTTCACTGATATTGCTCCAAGGGCAATGGAAGCTAAAAAAAATAAACAAATGGGACTATATCAAAATAAAAAGCTTTTGCATAGCAAAAGAAACCATCAACAAAACAACAAGAAAGACCACTGTATGGGAGAAGATATTTGCAAATGTTATCACTGATAAAGATTTAATCTCCAACATCTACAGCCAACTTTACAACTTATAAAAGGAAGACAAATGATCCAATAAAAAAAAATGGGCAACGGACCTAAATAGAACCTTTTCGAAAGACTACAGAAGGCCAAGAAATACATGAAAACATGTTCAGTCACTAATTATCAGAGAGATGCAAATCAAAACGACAATGCGATACCATCTCACACCTGTCAGAATGGCAATCATCAACAAATCAACAAACAACAAGTGTTGGCGAGGATGCAGAGAAAAAGGAATCCTTGTGCACTGTTGGTGGGAATGCAGGCTGGTGCAGCCACTGTGGAGAACAGTATGGAGTTTCCTTAAAAAACTAAAAATGGAACTTGCATTTGACCCAGCAATATCACTCTTAAGAATATATCCTAGGAAAGTAGGAACACCAATCAGAAAGGATTTATGCATCCCTATGTTCATAGCAGCACAATTTACAATAGCCCAATTTGGAAACAGCCTAGGTGCCCATCAGCAGATGAGTGGATCAGAAAACAGTGGTACATCTACACAATGGAATTCTATGCTGCCATTAAAAAGAAGGAATTCTTACCATTTGCAGCAACCTGGATGGAACTGGTGAGCCTTATGCTACGTGAAATAAGCTAGTCAATGAAGGAGAAACACCACATGATCTCACTCATTTGTGGATGATAAAGAACATTATAAACTGATGAACAAAAGGCAGTAAAGCATCAAACAGACTGTCAAATTATAGCAGGAAGATTAAGGAGAGGAGGGGTATAAAAGATATCAACCAAAGGACTTATATGCATGCATATAAGCAAAACCAATGAACACAAGACACTGTGGGGTTGGGGTATTCCTGGGACTGGAGGGAGGAAGTGGGGGGCAATGGGAAGATATGTATATATGTAACACAACAAAACAAAATTTAAAAATAAATAAATAATAAAAATAAATTTTTTTTTTCTCCTGCTTAATGTCATTTTCTCGATGACAGTTCCTTTATATAAAGTCTTCAATATGTTTGGAATAAGAATTTAGAATATAAAATTTTGTTATTTTTTTAAGGATATGCTGAAAGTTAGAAAGTTTAAAATAATCAAATATTAAACTACTCAAAGTTCTCTCAAAATATTTCCATTAAAATAACTAATGTTTGCACTGCATTTATCTGAAGAATAAAAACAACACACCAATATTAAATTGACCAGTTCAGTATCTATTTTCATAACAAGGATGAGTGTTTTCCTTAAAAGAGAAAGATACACTGAGGTTCTGTGTTTGTAAATACTCCACATCATCCCAGAACCATAGAACCAGGCCTTTTGTGGCTTTGGACCCTGAAATTTTAGGAAATTCTAACTTGAGTGCCAGATGAGTTCTGGTTATCTGTGATTTTCTGGATGGTACAGAGTGCTCCATGATCTAGAAAATTGTTGTTACTTGAATCCTAGTTCTTGTAGAGATTATTAGCTCCACAAAATTAGCTGGGAAAAAATCCTATTGTTCCAGAGAGGAAGAAAATTGCCAGGTATTGCTGAACTCTCTGTTTCTGGATTCTTAATTATATATATTTATGGAAAAGGGAGAGAGAGAGAGAGAGAGAGAGAGAGAGAGAGAGAGAGAGAGAATTGGCTCATGTCTCATGTGATTATGGAGACTGCGAAGTCCCAAGATCTGTAGTCACCAGCTGGAGACTCTGGAGAGTCAATGATACAGTTCCAATCCAAGTCCAATTAAGTGGTATAAGTTATTATTCAAGATCTAAGAGAAGCCTATGTTTTAGTTCAAGTTCAAAGGCAAGAAAACACTGATGTCCCAGCTAAAACATGCAGGAAGAGTTCTCTTGGAGATGATCAGCCTTTTTGTTCTATTCAAGCCTTCCACTGGTTGGATGAGGTCTACCTGTATTATGGAGAACAATCAGTTTTATTCAGTCTGATTGAAATACTAATCTCATCTAGAAACATCCTCTCAGATACATCCAGAATAATGTTTGATCAAATATCTTGGCATTCCATGGACCTGTCAAGTTGAAAAAATACACACACAAAAAAACAAATTATCACAATCTGATTCTACTGATAGCTTTTTCTCATGTTGCCTAAAAGACATTGAAATTATCTGTAATATCCATTCTTCAGGCAGTACTTAAAAGCATCAAAAGCATGGTTTCCTATAAAGCATTAATATTTTAGTCTTGGAAAAATCTTAGAAAATTTTAGTTCAACTCTTTTCACAAAGATAACTATCTTGGGGTCTCTGAAATAATGAGAGGCCCAGCTAGTCCCTGTACCCCTGCTTTCAGGCTAGGGTTTCCCCCACACTTCCTAACACTTCTCCTAAAGTCAAATAAGGTGTCATTTAGGGAGAGGTTTATTATCTCCTTCACCTGCTCCTGTTCTTTTTCTTCTCTTCCTACTCTCTATTATCTTCCTATAATTCTTTTTTCCTCTACTTATCTTGCTTCTTTTCCTCTCATTCCTGTTTCTCTTTTCTTCCTTTCTTTACTTCTTCCTCCTCCTCTCCTTTCTCTTTCTTCTCTTCCTGTTCTGTTGTCTTCTTTTTTTCATGTATGGAAAACTTAGGATTGTAATACAAAACAAAGCAGACTTCCTTACCTTAGGTCTATGCATCTTCAGCCTGAAGGTCATCTCCCTATGATGGCTTATTTTTTGGGTCTTATAGAAATGACCAAGTATGTGTGTTCCTGAAGACTTGGGACTATATCTGTAGTGACCTTTGGCATTTCACAAGAAAGATTGGGCATTTACTCAGTAAACTTAACATTTGATGAGCACATACTATATGTTGGGTGTTATATTAAACACTTTAGCTCAATTAGCCAGAAGAGAGAGGTCTGGGAAATTCCATCATAAAACTTCAGTAAAACTTTTAGTCACCCCTTCAGCAAGAAGATAAGAATTATGAACCAGGAACCAAGTGAGAGGTAAATGAATGGCTACAAAATGGTGTGACAAATGCAATGATTGGGGTAAGTCTAAGCTCTAATAAGGGCTTCTGGGAGAGACTTCTATTCTGACCCAGGAAGGCTTTCTGGATGAAGTAATTTCTGTATTGAATTTTGAAGTGGTTATGAGTTAGTGAGTTATAAGGGGGTGGCATTTTGGGTGAAGGCTTAAGGAACAATCAATGCAATGGCCTGAAGATAAGAGTACATATTCAGGACTAAGAAGTGAATCAATATGGCTGGAATAGAGCGGACTCATTCATCTCTAAAAGTGAGGCTGCAGAGTGATACAGGAACCAGATATGAAGGACTATATGAATCCAAGAAAGAAGTTGAAAGCTCCTTCAAAGGATAATGTGGAAACATATACAGTGGTACCTCGAGATACGAGTTTAATTCATTCCATAACCTTGCTCGTATATCAAGTTGCTCGTATCTCAAAGCAAATTTCCCCATTGAAATCAATTGAAATGCCATTAATCTGCTCCAGCCACCACAGTTGTTCTTGTTACGTGTTTTTGAATAAGAAAATGTATTTATAAATGACAAATATTGTATAAAAACATCATAAAAGAGAATGTAAAGGAATAAACTGGTTTTATAAAGTGTATTTACCTACTCGTTACACTCTTAATGCTACACTTTATCCCTAAACTGAATGTAACTTAACTAATCTTCACTGAACTTAATTGCTACTGGTCTTTATATTTTTGGCCGATTTCAATAAAAAAGTGTCCAACGAGGTTTGCCTCTTCCTCCCTTTCAGAATGTTTCTGAAATGGGCAAGGCAAGTTTCATTGAACAGCTCCGATGCACGACCAGTAGCAACTTTTTCAGGGTGTTTCTTTCCCACGAAGTGTGACACCCTCTCCCACATTCCTAAGATCTCCTTTATCTCACTTGTAGAGATCTCCTCCACCTCTGGCTCCTTCTCGAAACCAATTTATTGGAGAACCTCAGCATGTTGCTGAGACTCTTGTAACTCCTCCATGGTGAGTTCCAGAGAGTGCTGCTCAATGAGCTCATTCACATCTCTCTCATCCACCTCCAGGCCCATGGGTTTTCTCAGACACTACCTCCTCCTCCACTGGCACCTCAGGTTTGAATCCTTCAAAGGTCCTTTCGGCTATGGCCTCAGGCCACAGCTTCTTCCATGCAGAGGTCAAAGTCCTCCTTGTAATACCCAGCCAGGCCTGATCAATAATTCTGAGGCATATCACGATGTTAAAGTGGTTCTTCCAGAACTCTCGAAGGGTGAGGTTTGTGTTCTCTGTCACCTCAAAGCAGCGCCAGAACAGGTGCTTGATGTACAGCTTTTTAAAATTAGAAATCACCTCCTGATCCATGGGCTGCGGAATAGGAATGGTGTTGGGAGGTAGGTAAACAACCTTTATAAACTTGAACTCTTCGAGGAGTTCATCTTCGAGGTTCAGTGGGTGAGCAGGAGCATTGTCGAGGATGAGGAGGGCTTGCATGGTTAGGTTGTTTTCCTGTAGATATTTCTTAACAAAAGGGCCGAAAACCAGGTTTATCCACTCCACAAAGAACTGCCTGGTGACCCATGCCTACGGGTTTGCCCTCCACATAACTAGCAGTTTATCTTTTAAAATCTTATGTGACTTAAAGACTCTGGGGTTTTCTGAATGGTATATGAGCAGAGGCTTGATCTTGCAGTAGCCACTCACATTGGCGCATAGTGTGAGAGTTAGCCTATCCTTCATGGGTTTGTGGCCTGGCATTGCCTTCTCTTCTGCCATTATATAAGTCCTGTTCGGCATCTTCTTCCAGAAAAGCCCTATCTCATCACAGTTGAAGACTTGCTGGGGGATATATCCTTTGGCTTCTATCAGTTCGGAAAAAGTTTTGAGGTAATCCTCAGCTGCCTTCACATCTGAACTTGCTGCCTTACCATGCCTGACAATGGAGTGAATGCCGGACCTTTTACTGAAGTTATCAAACCAGCCTCTACTGGCTTTAAATGGGTCTTTCGATGCTTCATCCGTGGAAGTGTGCGGGGTCCGCTCCAGCAAATCACCGTAAATCGTTCATGCCTTCTCGCATATGATGCCCTGTGTTAATGTATCTCCTTTAAGCTGCTTCTCCATCACCCACACCATCATTAGATTCTCCATCTTTTCATGGAGAGAGCTATGGAGCTTAGAAATTATTGTAACACCCTTAGCTGTTAGCCTTTATCGACTCCTGTTTAAGCACAGTGCATATCATTGAAGTACTAGGCCCGTATTGCCTCATCAAGTCAGCCACTGGCACACCTTGCTCATATTTTTCTATGATTTCACACTTTAATTCAATAGACATCATCCTCTTCTGAGCACTGACCTTTCCTCTCGCTTTCTTTGGACCCATGGTTATAAAAAGAAATTGATAAAGTATGTAAATGCACAAAAGATGCTTCAACAACGAAGTAAACAAGCACAGTGACTGAGGCGTGGGAAACTATGAGATGCTCTAGTCGTGGTAAACTGGTGGGTCGTGTGCAGCTGGCCAATCCGCGCGATTACTCCTATCTCAAATGTTGCTCATATTTCAAAGCAAAAAATCGCTTGCTCGATGGCTCGTATCTCAAAAATCTCGTATGTTAGGGCACTCGTATCTCGAGGTACCACTGTACTATTTATCAGAGGTTTGAAAAGATCACATATGAATTTTAGAAAGATCCTTTCTGTTGCAGGGCAGTGAGTGACTAAGTGGTCCAGGCCAAAACTAGGTGCAAAGATATGAGTTAGGGAACTGAGATTTTTATAATAGTTAGGGCAAGACATATCTGTGGCCTGGGGGTAAAGGTAAGGGGAAGGTTGGAAGTGATAATTGGCTTGGTAATTGAATGAATGTGTGGCTGGATGAGGAAGATAAATCATAGGTGAGTTTAAAAGTATGGAGAAAGAAAATGAGGTGAGTTTAATTTTAGTCCTTTTGAATTTGAAATGCTTGTGGTCACCCAACTAAGGCTGTCTAGCAAAAAGCAGGCAAGCAAAGTTGTCTGTTTATGTAGAAGCATTTAGTAACTAGTTATTTTATTAAGACAATCTCTGGACAAGGAGATAAAATTCCCTCAACAAAGACATGTGTTATGTATGCTGTTTGAGCTAGGACATCAGTGTTTTCCAGCTTTAGGAGTGTCTCAGCACCCAAAGCAGTCCCCACAGGCCTTAAACTGAACATAGAGCACTGAACAAGTTGCTGAGGGAGAAGCATGAAACATCCAGAAGAGCAAAAGAGGAAACCAGAGGTACTTTAAATTTCTTCTTTATTATTAATCTACATGAAATTATCCAGAAAGCACCAGGTTTCCCATGTAGTAAATAAACAAATTTTGTGACCATCTCAAGAACACTGCAGTTAAGAACATGGTCTTTTGAACAAATAATTCTGGTTTATAATTTTAGTTATGTCATTTGCTTTGTGACCTTAGGGAGCTCAATCTTTCTAAGCTTCAATTTCTTTATCTGCAAATGAGCTAAAACTATGCAGTTAGGTATAAAAATATCTACTTCATCATATTGTTGTATGAATTAAATGAAATAATAACTATAAAGGTTTAGCAAATTTTCATTTCTGGCAAATAGTAAGTCTAGTAATTACTGCAGCTGCAATAGTTGTTATGAGACATCCTCTTCAAATATCCTCTTCTCCCCCCATCCTGCCCACCCCTATTTATTATGGCAAAACCCTGCCAACCTGATTGCCCCTAACCACCTCAGTGCCTTCCACTTTGGCTTTGTCCAGAAGGATGTCTGGAAGGATGTCTGGAAGATATCTGGTCTAATTAGCGTATTACCCTTTTATTAGTATAGATGCTCAAAGTCACTGTTCATCAGAGAGATACAAATGAAAATGTCAATGAGGTACCACCTCATACCTGCAAGAATAGCTACCATGAACAAATGACAAGTGTTGGCCAATATATGAATAAAAGGAAACCATAGTACACTGCTGGTGGGAATGCAGATTGGTGTAGCCATTATGGAAAACAGTATGGAGTTTCCTCACAAAATTAAGTATGGAACTTCCATTTGACCCAATAATCTCACTTCTGGGAATATACCCTAAGAAACCTGAAATATCAACCAGAAAAAAGGTATGTATTCTTATATTCATAGCAATTTACAATAGCTAAGATCTAGAAACAACCCAAGTGCCCATCAATAGATGAGTGAAACAAAAACCTGTAGTATATATACACCATGAAATTCTATATAGCAGTAAAAGGAAAGGATCTCTTTCCCTTTGAGACAGCATGAATGTTACCTGGAGAATATTATGCTAAGTGAAATAAGCCAGACAGAGAAAGATAAGCATTGCTTGAGGTCACTCATATGTGTGAACAAAATAATGATCAAAATAAGCTATTGAACAAAATAGATCCAGAGACATAGAAGAATGTAATATACTGTCAAATCTCAGAAAAATTGGGGTTTGGTGTGTGGGAGAGAAGAGATCAACCAAATAATTTGTATTCATATGTGTAACTTATAGACACAGACAGTAGTACGGTTAAGGCCTGGGGCAAAGGGTATAGTGGGCTAGAAAAGGTAATATGGCTAAAAATTGGATATACCAGTATGTAAAAAAGATTATATATGGAAAAAAAGATTATACATGGAAAAAATATATTAATCTGTTGAATATCAGATGTTTTAAAAAATTTAAACTCTGAAAAGGAGAAGATCCTAGACATAAGCTCCTGTTTTCACATACTCATCACATGAAGGAATCTGCAAGGCACACAGTGTCCAAATTTTCTCTGTAAAGTCCTTGTGTGATAGGCCAAGACTGTGTATGTTAACCTTCACTTTTCAGAGAACACTGGTGTAGTCCTACATACGTAGTCTCTGAGAAAGGCAGGAGAGCTCAGGCTTCTTGTGTCTGGCCCTCTTTATTATAAGCAAAGTAGATTTTTAAATGAACCAGAACCTTTATTTCCAGAAAGACAATCACAGACATGGATCCTTACAGTATCCTTTTAATACTGCAGAACATTCTGCTGTTTTCAGCACTTCTTCAGGATCTGTCTATACTATATATATAAAAACCTAATATGCAAAGTTTCCCCTCAGGAGTTCAAGTGACGAGGAGTTGGATCACTCCTTATGACATTCACTGACCATCAAGGGAGGCCCTAGTTGGTGACCAGCAGCCAGGGAAGGGAGGCCCTGACCAGAAGCTGAAAGATTCAATCAGTTCTGATAACTGGCTGGGCCTAGGGACCCTACCCATACACAAATTTTATGCAATAGACCTCTAGTTTGAATATATTAGGATCAAAGAGCCCTCCTGTTTCCTTGGAGTTAATAAAATGCTGCCAGTAGTCCCATTTTGGATTCTTAGTTGTGTTTTGTGTGCTATATCAGGCCCTTTCTATAATCTTCACATTCCAGGCCAGGCACAGCCCAGAGGTCACCACACACACACACTCTTTTTCTGTCTCATACCATCTTGCTTAATTTAAATTGAACTTTTTCATGGTGTTTAAATTTTTCATTAGTAGATGGCAGGCTTCCTGATATTAGAACCTCACCTCAGTGGTTGGTAAACTGTGGCTCACAAGCCACACGTGGCTCGCAAACTGCGATTTGCCTCTCTGTTGACTAATGAGTTTGCCAACCACTGGGATGGGGATTAATCACAAGGAACAACAATAGCTTGTAATTATTAGAATTTAGGGTCTAGATCAGTGGTCAGCAAACTCATTAGTCAACAAAGTGGCAAACCATGGCCTGCAATGGCTCATGAGCTGCAATTTGCCGACCACTGTCTTACCCAATAACACTGTGTATAAAGATGTCTAAGTAAGATTATCATTATTCCACTAGCTCTATTCAGAGCATACAGACAATCCACCTACATTTTGCTAGAAAAAAACAACATTGTTTTGGGGTGAGCTGGTAGTACTGAGGTAGAAATGTATCTGAAAGGGCTCTGATTATAAGAAGCTCATAATAACTATCAACTCTATTTTTTGAGTGCCCATTGCCTATAGAACATTTACATATATCATTGCTAGTACCCACCTATCTCTGCAGGATGGGTATTACAGTTGAGATCTAAATTCAGAGATCTAGAAGCTTGTGCAAGGTCATCCAGCAGGTGAATTTCAGAGCTGATATTTAAAGCTGGGTCCCCTGGCTTTGCTCATTTTATTGCATTAATATGCTGCAGACATTCGTTTTGTGTGTATACATTTCATTAACAATATTTATTTGGAACGAAGAATTCCAAGTGGTTTCAGACTGAAGAAAGTAGAGTATTGTTATTAATGAACCCAAACATTTACATTTATTTGGCACAAGGCCTCTGGTGGCTGTGTAATGTGGGGCTATTACTTCTCTGGGGTTAGGTTTCTTGAGATATAAAATGAGGATAATAATAACATACTCCTGTAGGGTTGTTTTGAGGATTAAATGAGAAAATGTTTGTAAAGTGCTGTTGGGTACTCCATACAAGGTAACTAAAACTAGGGGCCCAGTGCATGAATTCATACACCTTGAAAGGAACTGTGGGCTGTGAGAATGCAGTGGGCACAGGGATGGGTCTTAGGCCATTCCCCGCGCTCCCACTACAACCTCTGTCCCCTCCCTGCCAGAAACCCCACTCCTGCCACTCTCATGTACTGTTGGCATGGACCAATTCGGGCTGGCACCAATAGCAGGTGTGAGTGGCGTCAGCAGGTGAAAGGGACAGCTGCTGCTCTGATCACCCCTCAAGAGAAAGGAGAGTGGAGAAGCTCTCAAGAGCAATTAGGGATGCCACCGCTGCTTGCACCTGTTGAAAGCACTGAGCTATCAGAACCAGTGTCAGGTGCCAGCAGTGGGTGCAAACTGTGGCTCTAGCACCGGCTGTGGGGGCAACTGCGGCTGGCACCAGGAATGAGTGTGATAGGTGGCTCTGGTGCCAGTAGAGTGTGAGCAGCAGCTGCCAGCCCTGATCAATCCTCAGGAAAAGTAGAAGGTGGAGAAACCCTGAAGGACAATTGGGGCTGGCAACTGCTGTTTGTACCCACTGACAGTGCTGAGTGATCAGGGCCAATACCGGGCACCAGAAGTGGATGCGAGCAGCAGCTCTGGTGCCAGCAGCAGATGTGAGTGGGGCTGGCGCCAACAGAAAGTGCGAGTGCCAGGAGAGACCAAAGAATTTTCAATAATCATCACAGGCTTACCCCTATAACAGTGACTGTCACCCTGCCTTGGTCTGGCACACCTGCTCACCTGCTCCACCATCCTGCCACGGCCGATGCCTGCCATATTTAGTTCTTTGCTGCCTGCTGCCAATGCCAGCCTTGTTCTGTGCATGCCTCTTGGTGGTCAGTGCATGTCATAGCGATTGGTTGTTCAGTTGTTCCACCATTTGGTCTATTTGCATATTAGGGCTTTATATATAAAGACTAGAGTCTCTGTGCACAAAATTTGTGCAACAGGGGGGTGTCCCTCAGCCTGCACTTTCTCCAATCTAGGACACCTCAGAGGATATACAGCTGCCAGTTTAGGCCCGATCCCACAGCAGTCAGATATCCCTTTCACAATCTGGGACTGCTGGCTCCCAACCTCTTGTCTGCCTGCCTGCCTGATTGCCACTAACTACTTCTTCCTGCCAGCCTGATAATCCCCTAAAAACTCCCCTGCCAGCCTGATCAATGCCTAACTGCTTCCCTGTCAGCCCAATCATCCCTTGCTGTCCTGGTCCTCCTTAACTGCCCTCCTTCCCCTGCAGGCCCCAACTGCTCTCCCCTGCCAGCCATCTTGTGGCAGCCATTTTGTGTGAGTGTGTGAGGGTCGATTTGCATATTACCTCTTTATTATATATGATTATATGTAAAGGTTTCTGTCTTCCCTCCCTTTTTGGAGTAAATTAACTAGCTTGCTGGAAATCTCAAATAATAGTACCAATTACATAAATAAGGCTGATGTACAAAATTTGCCAGTGGTTGAGAGTCTTAAAATCTGTGCCATATAATAAGAGCAGAGTCTGTCATGGTCCATTATTTCACAGTCTAACTCCACAATGACTCAGCCAACGGCAAACAGTAATAACATCCAAGTTTATATGCTCGAGAATTCATGTGGTCATATTTTCACATTCTCAAAAATAAAGTCAGGAAAAAGGCACAATCAGAAAGTTCATATGAGGCAATCATGAAATGCTGATAACTCTGACTTATTTATTTGCTTTTAGTTTACCTCCATAATTCAGAGTGATCTTCCCAACCAATAAAACAGAGGTAAAGCAGGAGAATACCTTTTGTTTTTTGGTCCTTGTGGGTCAAAACTTGTCAGTTCTTGTTTATCCTAGAGAAGGTAATTGATTTGGGATGGTAATAAGTGTTCAGAGAGCATTTATCTTAGTCCACCCACAGGTCACATAATCAATATTTTTTATGTCCACCCACAGGTCACATAATCAATATCTTTTATGCTAATAATGTGGTTGCCCACCACATCAGAAATTCTGAAAAGCATTTGCAGGAGTAGTCACATTACCCTATTCAATTATCTCTTTTTATTTCTAATAGTAGAAATAAATCAGGAGGCATATCTTTGACTACTATTCTGAGCCTGCAAATACATTGTGGGTTGCTGTTGTTAAATGTACTAATTGTGGTTATCATAGAAACCCTAAGGTTATTAGGCCAACTTACCCAATCTATGTTTTCTTCTGTATGCAATTATTTATTTGGATGACATTGAAGTTTCTCCTCTAGAAGCTATTATGCTTATGCTCACAAGACACTTGCTCTGAGTTAAGATGCTTGATACATCGTTATACCAATTATATCTGTAATGTGATATGAGAATCAATTTGCTTCAAATGTAAACTGATCACCTACAAACATTAATAAACCCAGTTGTCTGTTTCTTTGCCAGAAATATTGATGTGAAACAGATGATTTTGGGAAAAAAATCAACTTGTTTTAAAATGCTTGTATTATTTTATTGCTATGTGTATGCTTTTAAAATATTATTTGCTGAAATGTTTTCAAAAGTGGAACAATTATATTAAAGAGTGTTATCTTTTTATTAATCCCATTGACATCTTTCTTGAGAAATGGAATTTGTGTAGGGTATGTATGTAGAGGAAAAAAATCTCTAGGCTCTCATTGTTTGAAGTAAAATATTAAGTCTGCCTGGTATCAACTGTGGGTACTTTACCTGGATTTCAGTTAATTTGTGTGCCAAATGAAAGTCAGGACATCATTGAGTTGTTCCCAAATTGAAGTATAACTATATATGTATGTCCTAGTCCAGTTATAGGCAGATAGTAACTGCATAAGAAATCTCAATTCTGAAAAGTCAGATGGAGGGACAACTAAGATGGTGGTGTAGGTAAACAACTGCACTAGCTGCCTCCCACAACCACATCAAAATTATAACTGAAATACAGAATAACCATCATCCAGGACCACAGAAAACTGGCTGGATGGAAATTCTACAACAAGATAAGTAAAGAGGAAAGTACACTGAGACTGGTAGGAGGGCTGTCGGCATGGAATGGGCTGTTCTGGCATCCACATGTGGCATACTTTTAATCAGGAAGCATATTTCCAATACCTCCCATGAGAAGCAGGGGTTCCCATTCATAGACCAGACCCTCAGCTCAGTGTTTCAGAACTGGAAAGAGAAGTCCCCAGAACTTCAGGCTTTAAAAATCAATGAGGATTGTGCCTGAGTGACACAGAGGCTGCTGGAGTCCTAGGTGTTGCCTGCCAACAGAATTAGAGGGTCTTGCCTCTTCTGAGCTCTAGCATCAGACATCAGCTTTGGGGAAATCAGATATATTCAGGGAGGAACTTGAGTTTTTGGCATCAGGGCAGACAGGAGTCATTGTTCCTATGCTGGGACCACCCCTATTGCAAAGTTGACTGACAGGTGCCATATCTGAGTTTCCATCAGCACAGTCTACACTGTTTTCTCTGCCCTGGAGGTTCCCTGAGAACCCACTCTGTCCAATTTACAACCCTATCCAAGCTGTTTGCAGCACCTTTTTCATATGAATGGCCTGCTCTGGCTCAGGCTTTAGACTTAGCTAAAATATCTCAAACAAGCTGAAGATGGTGTCAGAGTGCCCTTAACCTATCATTAAAAGGCCCAAGACCCAGCACAAGCACCAACCTTCTTTGCTTCACAGCTGGGCCTTGCCAGGTCACTTCAAAACCCAATACAAATAGGAGGAATCTGTAGATCTGACTACAGCTTATGTTGGGTGTCCCCAGACAGTGGTTGACTCTACACCTATCTGGAGACCCATGAGTCAGTTCACCCGGTGGACAGCTTCAGACCATACCAGATTACCACTATATACATCCACAAGCAACACATTCAAGTGGCAGAGTGAGTAAACACCAAATACCCATAGAACCAAGTTCTGCTTTACAGGGGTCTATTCTGAACAGCAGCCCTTCTGTTGTAGACACAGCTAGTCCTCACAGCCAATTGGCCTGTAGGTCAATTATTCCCAGTAATGCCAACAGCAATCAATGCTCATCTACAACAAGACTATGCACACCTAGAATAACTGGGGAGGTTGATCCATTGGGCCCTACAGGATCCCTACTACACAAAGCCACTCTAATAATTTCAGGAAATATAACACAATACCTAATACTTAGAAACAAACAGAGGTAAGCAGCCAAAATGTGAAGACAAAGAAACATGTCACAAATTAATGAAATGGAAGCAAGCAAACTAATGGATACAGAGTTCAAACCATGGTTATAAGTTTACTTAAGGATCTTCATGAGACTTTCAAAGATCTTAATGAGAATGTCAAAGACATGAAAAAAGACCAGTCATAAATTAAGCATATACTAACTAAAATAAAGAATAATTTACAGGGAGTTCAACAGTAGAGTAGAGGATTCTGACAATCAAATCAATGATTTGGAATATGAGGAAGCAAAAAACACCCAATCAGAAGACAAAAAGAAAAAGAATAAAGAATATGAAGAAAGTGTAAGGATCCTCTGGGACAACTTCAAGGGTATCAACATTCATATTCTGATGGTACCAGAAGAGGGAGAGAGAGCAAGATACTGAAAACCTATTTGAAGAAATAATGATAGGAAACTTTCCCTATCTAGTGAAAGAAATAGATTTACAAGTCAAGGAAGCACAGAGAGTCCCAAACAAGAGGAACCCAAAGGGGCCCACACCAAGACACATCATAAGTATTTATTTCAGAGAGAGAAAAATAGAAACATCCATGAAAGAGAAACATCAATTGGTTGCCTTTTACATGCCCCCTCCTGGGATTGAGTTGGCAACCCAGGCATGTATCGTGACTAGGAATGGAACCAGGAACTTCCTGGTGCATGGGAGGACTCTCAATCAACAGAGCCGTACTGGCTCGTCTAAGCTTAATTTTGACATGTTCTGCATTCACAATTAACTTTTTATGTATTTTATTGGTCTTAGGGAGATTTAATTTTTGATATGTAATAAGTTCAGGCAGTGAAATACATCCTAGGATTTATCATTTATCAAAAATAGGTAGCAAATGGAGCAATCCAAGGATTTCTCGTCCACTTTCAGGAATAATAAAGATATTAGAACTAAGTAGACCACAGAGTATCCACTTCTAAATAATTTTTATTTTCATGGTGCTAATGCATTTAGGGATAGTGCCCACTTTCCCAAGTCTTCACCTCATAAATTATTAGGATTAAAATGTAATACATAGTTAATTAAGCATTTAGCACTATGTTAGTACTTTGAAAAACAGAAAGTATATAGAGTACAAGTGAACTAAAGAGTTTTCCTTTCAAAAAATGAAAATATAAGCAATGGAATGAAAATCAACTCTACAAAAGACTGCAGGATTATTTCTGACCATATAATTTAAGACATAGAAAGTGATGAGCTGAATATATAGTGTCTCTGTGAATTTAAGAAATCCAGGTTTGGTCAGATGTAGAATATGAGAATCCCCTAATAGTCCAGTTCCATGCTAGGTTTGGACCCACTACTACTAAAACCAACACTTTTATCTTGAAGGTTAGTAAAGACATAAATTAAGATTTCCTTATAAATTAGTTTCTCTAATTTTTAATATCTTTTAATCTAGAGACCATGAGCCAAATAAATAAACCACACATTATAGATGGTTTCAAATATAGATTTATGGATAGAATTTTAAGGTCCCAAGGCAGTATAAACAGGCCGAGTCATAAATCAAACCCTATATTTTGAGGATGTAATCAATATATTACTTATATAAACATTATGATTAATCAAATGATAGGTTAGTTAACATTATATATGAAAACAACACATAAGCGATATTACAAAGCACCTGTTCTCAAAATAGCCTGGTTCTGGCACAAAAACAGACATACAGACCAATGGAATAGAATAGAGAACCCAGATATCCACCCAAACCACTATACTCAACTAATATTTGACAAAGGAGGCATGAACATACAATGGAGCCAAGATAGCCTCTTCAATAAATGGTGTTGGGAAAATTGGACAGATACATGCAAAAAAATGAAATTGGACAGCCAACTTACAGCAAATACAAAAATAAACTCAAAATGGATACAGCACTTAAACATTAGATGGGCAACCATAAATATACTAGAGGAATCCACAGGCAGCACAATCTTAGACATATGCCTAAGAAACTTCACTGATACTGCCTCCTAGAGCAATGGAAACTAAAGAGAAAATAAACAAATGGGACTACATCAAAATAAAAAGCTTTTGCACAGCAAAAGAAACCATCAACAAAACAACAAGAAAGATCACTGTATGGGAGAACATATTTGCAAATGTTATCACTGATAAAGGTTTAATCTCCAACATCTACAGCCAACTTATGCAACTTAATAAAAGAAAGATAAATGATTCAATTAAAAAAAAAAAGGGAAACAGACCTAAATAGGAGCTTTTTGTATGATGACAGAAGAAAGGTCAAGAGACACATGACAACATGTTCAAAGTCACTAATTATCCGAGAGATGCAAATCAAAATGACAATGCGATACCATCTTACACATGTCAGAATGGCAATTATCAACAAATCAACAAACGACAAGTGTTGGCGTGGATGCGGTGAAAAAGGAACCCTTGTGCACTGTTGGTGGGAATGCAGACTGGTGCAGCCACTGTGGAGAACAGAATGGAGTTTCCTCAAAAAACTGAAAATGGATCTCCCATTTGACCCAGCAATCCCAATCTTGGGAATTTATCCTAAGAAATCACAAACATCAATCAGAAAGGATTTATGCACCCCTATGTTCATAGCAGCACAATTTACAACAGCTACAATTTGGAAACAACCTAGGTGCCCGTCAGCCGATGAGTGGATCAGAAAACTGTGGTACATGTACACAATGGAATTTTATGCTGCCATTAAAAAGAAGAAATTCTTGCCATTTGCAGCAACTTGGATGGAACTGGAGAGCCTTATGCTTAGTGAAATAAGCCAGTCAATGAAGGAGAAGCACTACATGATCTCACTCATTTGTGGATAATAAAGAACATTGTAAACCGATGAAGAAAAGGATAGATACAGAGGCAGTAAAGCATCAAACAGACTGTCAAATTATAGCAGGAAAATTATGAGAGGTGGTGTAGATAAGAGTCACTCAAAGGACTTTTATGCATGCAGATAAGCATTACCAATGAACATAGACACTGGGGGGTTGGGGTATGCCTGGGAGAAAGGGGTGCAATGGGGATATATGTATACATGTAACACACACAAAAAAATGAAAGAGTAGGAAAAGTCTACATAATATATAAGACATAACTGAAGAACTAATTTGAGATTTGTTGAATTTTCAGAAAGAGGATAGAAGGAGAAGGGACCAAAAGGCTTACTTTACAAATAATAATAATAATTGTGAATCTTCTAAATCTGGGAAGACTCTTGAATATCAAAGTTCACAAATTCATAGATCACTAAATAAATCAAATAAATATTTTCCAAAGTACATTATAATAAAATGTATTATATTAGCAGGAATCTTGCATACCAAGAGAGAGTAGTATAATATATTCAGAATGTTAAAAGAAAAAATATGCCAAACAAAAGTATTCCATTCCGCAATGTTATCCTTCATAAATGAAGGAGAGATTGAAAAGGGGGAGCCCTAATCAGTTTGGCTCAGTGGCTTGGTGACTCAAGGGTCCCAGATTCGGTTCTGGTCAAGGTCATGTACCTTGGTTGCAGGCACATCCCCAGTAGGGGGTGTGCAGGAGGCAGCTGATTGATATTTCTCTCTCATTTATGTTTCTAACTCTCTCTCCCTCTCCCTTTCTCTCTGTAAAAAGTCAATAAAATATAAATTAATAAAAAAGGGGAGAGACATCTGTAATACTTTCAACAATAATGATACATTTAAAAAATAAGAGACTATCCTGAAAAATAAAAGCTGAGAGAATTCACCGCTAAACTTGCCTTGCAAGAAATGCTTAAAGAAGTTTTGCAAGCTGAAATAAAAGGACACTAATTAGTAACATGAAAATATACAACAGTTTAGTAAAAGTAAGTAATAATCAAATTCAGGATATTCAAATACTTTAATATGATGTCTATTCCAACTCTACATTTAGTGACATCTCATTGGTAGCTTGGAAATGCTCAAAGTCAGAGTATTTACAACATAAAAATTGGCACATGTTACAAATCAAGCTTTATTTCTTGACTTGTTGAATGCCTAGACATAGGAAAGTGATAGAGAAAGTGCAGTAGGCTGGCATGAAAAGGTAACCTGGAGTTCAGCAGGAGTTGAGCAGGGGTTGGACTGCATAATCTTTCAGGTGATGGAAATCAGTTTGAATTTTATTTGTAGTGAAAAAGGGAGGACAGAAATGTTTAAAACAAAGAAAAAACAATCTAACTTACATTTTCAAAGCTACCTCTTATGGTTCTATGGAGAATGGATTGTAGGGTGGGGCAGAGGCTGGGTGGACAGGGAAAAAGAGGAAAAATGGGGGACTTCTAAAATACTGTCAACAATAAAAGTAAATTTATTTTAAAATAATGACAGTCATTTTTATTTTTTTCTTTATTGATTAAGGTATTACATATGTGTCCTTACCCCCCTTATACCCTCCTACACCTTTCCCTACTTGTGGTCTCACCTCCTTAGTGCCTGTGTCTATTAGTTATGCTTATATGCATGCATACAAACAAGTACTTTGGTTGATCTTTCCCACTTCCCCCATTCTCCCCTTTTTATTGATTTTTAGAGAGAGAGGAAGGGAGAAGAAAAGAGAGATAGAAACATTGATGAGGAAAAAAAATATTGATCAGTTGTCCCCTGCACACCCCCTAGTGGGGATTGAACAAAGTAAAATGACAAAATAGGTCCAGAAGCCTGGATGCATGGAACAGGATGCATGTGCCCTGACCAGGAATTGAATCATGACCTCCTGAGCAACACCAGTCAGGCAAGAACAGAGATTTTGAAAAATGTACCCATAGAGGATGAGGGTCGGGATCTTAAATGTGGGCAGACATTTCTCTGCTAAGGGAGCATTCTCTTCAGACCTCTTCCCATTAAGCAGCCTCAAATGAATTAGTTTGTTAATTACTTTTTTAGAAGCTGTGAAGAGTTTCATGCTGAGGTTTGAAATTGAAGGGAAATACGCCCATGAGTGAAAGTGTGGTGAGGGGAAATCTTGGTGGTCATTGCTGGGAGTAAGGGAGGGGGAACAAATGCACAAATCTAAGGGTCCTAGATAATTGGATGCGATGAGGCAGACACCTTAGGAGGGGTCACTAATGGAACTATCAAAGAAAAGAGGAAGAATACAGTAGAGAAACGTGTAGTACCAACACCCTATTTTGTAAACCTTATGATTTTTATTGGAGCACAAAGAACATAAAATGATCCCAGGCTGAAACAATCTTTCCTTATGTCCTAAGGCCCTCTGGTTTCAGATGGGCAGGACCTTCTACTAGCATGAGGAGGATCCATATCCCTTATTCTGGCCCCTGAATCTGTGGCTTTTATGTTCTCTCTTTGATTATTCCTTTAACTTTCCCCTAATTTTTGTCTTAGATCTGATTAACCTACCTACTTCCTAAACAATCCCTCCAAGCCATAACCAAAGGCCAGAAAATCCCTTTATTTAAGATTAGAGGCCCAATGCACAAAATTCATACAAGAATAGGCCTTTGTGGCCACAGCAGCTGCCTCAATCCTGCAGCTGTAGCCCTGGCTTCATCCAGAAGGCTTTCCAGAAGGATGTCAGTCTAATTAGTGTATTATGCTTTTATTATTATTCATGCTTCAGCTATTAGTAAAAGTTCCATTAACACATGTATAGCTATCATTTACTATTTTGTTGGCATCATTATATTTTTCAAACATTCATTTGGCTTGATTGAATAGCCATATGACCAAATTTGATTGTTTCGGTACCAAACAGGCAGAGTCAAATAATATAATTAATTTATCAATTGTCTGCTTTTTTTTCAGATTAAATTGTCCTAATATATATATTAATTCTCATCTGAGCATATTTTCTCCATTAATTTTTAAAGAGAGTGGAAGGAAGAGGGAGAGACAGAGAGAAACACTGATGTGAGAGAGACACATCAATTGGTTGCCTATGGCATGCCCTAGACAAGGAGCCTGCAACCAAGGTATGAGCTCTTGACTGGAATTGAACCTGAGACCCTTCAGTCTGCAAGCCAATGCTCTATCCACTGAGCCAAACCAGCTAGGGCTATCCTGGTATCTTTGATTTCTATGCTAGACAATTATTATCTGATGTCTTACTAATATTTCTTGCATTCTTGTGAACTTTCAAATATTAATATCTCTCATATTTGAGACATAGAATATTAAGCAAGTTTATATGATGCAACTGATATAATACAAAGGCCAAAAAATCATATATTTCCAAACATATACACTCCATGCATGTGTACATTTTATGTCCAAACATATATTTTTGATATTGTAGAAAGAGAAAATCTAGAATTTTCATTCAGATATTTGACATTGTATAGTTATTAACACTCAACCAGCTGTGTACTATAGGTTACTTTTTGTTGGTGGTGGTCACAGATTGGTATGATATTCAGATAATCATAAGATTTGTTGCAATTAAGTCAGAGTTCATCTATCCATTTCTCCTTCATTTACCATATTAGATTAGCTTGAAAGGACTTAATTTTAAGTAAGACACATTAGTCATTATCCACTAAGTAACTCCTTTTCTTCAAGTTACTTGCAAATTGATTATATCAGGATTTCTGCCAGTATTTTTTTAAGTATTCAAGTGAAAGTTACCTCTCTGTTCTGCTTGTTGTATGATTGTGAATTTCTTTAGTCCTCTACAAGTGACAAATTTCCCTGTTAACATTTCAAGATGAAACCTTTAGGGAAGGGGCAGACAGGTGAGGGCATGTACTGGGGGGTGGGGAGGGCAATAGGAAAAAAATAAAAATAAATTAAATTAAAAAAAAACTTTAGGGAAACTGGCATATGAATATAAGGAATGCATTAAAACCAAGGTTGGTGGATCTGTTTGTTATTACAGTTTCTGTATATGAAATTTTTCCAGTATTTTAGATGCATACTGAATGTTTAAGAGTACTATTGTTGTTCTTAATTGTATATTAGAATCAGTCCCATCAAATAAGATTGTGAAAGATCCTTAGTTTATTAATTTTTTAAAAATTAATATATTTTCATTGATTTCAGAAAGGAAGGGAAAGGAAGACAGAAACATCAATGATGAGAAAGAATCATTAATTGGCTGTCTCATGCACAGGGGATCAAGCCCACAACCCAGGCATGTGCCCTGGACCAGAATTGAACCTGAGGTCCTTCAGTCTGCAGCCAATTCTTTCTCCACTAAGCCAAACCAGCTAGGAATTTAGTTTATTAATTTTTACAACCACTAAATGTGATGGACTCATGTTTTTTAAGTGACTGTGACCTAAAAGGACCAAAAAGTTGAAAATTATAATAATTTCTAGGAGTTTTCACTTTATATACTAGTATGGATTAAATTATATGTAATAGAAAGTCACTAACTGTTATTTCTGAATTATGTAATTTATACACAATAGTATGTTGTTTGCTAAGGAAATTTTATTATAAAAATTAAGTTAATTTTATATATTGGTATATCTAAGAATAGACTTAGAAGTTGCATAGACCTTGTTTGAGTTTCAACTGGCCTATCTACAAGCTATTTGACCTTGAACAAGTAACCTAAGCTCTTGGAAATTCAGTTTCATTATTGGTAAATCCAGGTAGTATTACATATCTCATCAATTTTTAATGAGCTCAAAGGAGATACTTATATTAAGCTCAGCGCAATATCTGAAACATAGTGACTGGTACATAAACATTAGGATTCCAAAGATTCATAGGTTTTCTGAAGAAAGATGGGAACTATGATGGGAAATCTGCTAAATCATTTGAAATAAATGCTTTGTTCATTCTATTAGCACAGGGACAATGCTTGAGAAACAGACTCATAAACATTTAACTGTAATTCAGCATATTATAAAAATTACCATTTCTACAACAATATAAAATTACAAGATACTGTGTTTAACTAGAAGTGGTTACTCTATGTATGAATGAGTACTTTCCAAAAGAGGTATTATGTGAAATAATATAAAGGATGGGTATATGCTCACCAAGACCACAGTCACCATGGTGAACAACTCCAAGGAGCACCACTACTTTGTATATACATGGCAATCCCCAAGCTTGCCCTCCTAAGGAAAACATTATTTTTGTGTATCAGTTAGGATGCTTTCAGATGCAAGTAAGTAATATTATAGAAAATGGCTTAAATAGGAGAAGGTTTTATTTTCTCACAATCTAATGGAGCATAGATATTTCAGCCAGAATTTCCCATCATTTCACTCTTGTCCTCAGCATGTTGGATCTGTTATGGGGTTTATCACCCCATGGCCATACGATGATTTCTAACTTTCTAAGAAACCATCCAAATACAGGAAAGAAATAGAGCAGGGGAGAAAATTCTCTTTGAATGTCTCTTTTTTATATTAAGGGAGGAAAATTGTTACAGAAGTCACCCAGATTTACCCTATTTTCTTAATGGTCAGAACTGACTAGCTACAAGAGATATTCAAAACCCAGGAAAGTAGTCCTTTTAACCTCTATTGTGGAAATAACACTCAGCTTGAGAAAAAAGGAGGTTAGGCAACCCACAGTGTCTCCAGACTATTCTAAGGTAAAAAAGAGGTGAGACTTTTGGCCTCTAGAACTAGACATTTTGACAATATGATTATGTTTTCTTGTCAGTGTCTGCTAAAATTATACTTAGTTTTTAATAACTTCCAGTATTGTTTTTTTCTTCCTCAAGAGTGGTATTCTTCAGCTAAACATCCTATTTTTATTTTACCAAGATAACTATGAGATAAGTATTATTATCATTAATTGCAATCTACAGATAAGAAAATTGGGGCAAGGAAAGGTTAAGCAGAACAGTTAACAAATTATTTAATAATGAAGCCCAGTGCTGGTACTCAGCCTCCTGACTCCGAGAGCAAGTTTTTTTCTTGTGATGTTTATATTGCCATAGTAGAATATCACAGTATTTCATAATAATATAATGATTCAGTATTTTAATACTATAGACTATAGTGTATAGTGTATGTAATTAATATAGTGTGATAGTTACTCTGCTATATTTCAAATTAACTAGTGAAGCGCAGGATAGACTAATCAGCCTTATAGGGATTACAGGCTTAAAGGTAGCTCTAGTCAACAGAGCACTCTCTGTCCCAAGAGCCCACCATCTTCCCAAGGCAGCCTGAGAGAAATAAAAGAGTTGTCTCTCATCCTAATGTAGGAGGTCAGTGGTTAGAGCATCGGCCAGGCACCAAAGGGTCAAGGGTTCCATCCCTGGTCAAAGGCATATACTTGGGTTGCAGGTTCACTCTCCTGGGAGAACATGCAGAAAGAAACCACATCAATGTTTTTCTCTCTCTTTCACTCCACCTCCTTCTCTCTGAAAAGCAATGGAGAAAATTTCCTCTGGGAAAGATGAGAAAACCAGCAAAAAAAAAAAAAAAAAAAAGTAGGAGGCCTGGCCAGTTGAGCATCAGTCCATTAATCAGGAAATCACAGTTCAATTCCGGTCAGGGCACATCCCTGCTTTGGGGCTTGATCCACAGTGAAGGACATGCAGGATGCTCTATCATTAATATTTATATCCTTTTCTCCCTCTCCCTTCCTCTCTCTAAAATCAATAAAAAACATATTTTTTAAAGAAGAATAGAGTTCAACAAATGACCTGAGTATGAGGGCAATAGAGCATAGGAAAGGTGGCTTGAAAAGTAAGAATTCCACATTCTTTGGACTCATTTTCCTCCTCCTATCCTCTGGTTTGCATCTCTCCATTGAAAGAAGAAAATCACCAGCAAATTGAAAGGACACATCATACCAAGAGATGAGTCTTTAGAAACCCACATGGAACTCATGCCTAAGGGAAGACTTCGGCCCATTTGAAAACTCTGTAAGATGGACTCTCTATTCAAGATCAATAGATTTAAACTTAAATAGCAGCTTCCACAGTCACCTTGGTGAGCAAAGCTCTAGTTATTGTAAGATTTGGTTGGATTAATTGTAGAAAGAATTTTTTTATCTGAGCGAAACAGTCTTGGCACCCTTATAAAACTCATTTTGAACATTATTCTGACAGTGGGGGATAATTCAAAAGATGGTGCCTTTGAAGAACTAGTAGAAATCAGTGTAACTGGGTCATTTCATTCTGAGGATTTTAAAGCTGCTCTTCTAAATCAGGATCATTTTAAGCAGCTCCCGGTGTTTACAGCTATAATTCTAAACTGTGTCTGAGTGTTTCATTTGACCTCATATTCTTTTTTTAAATTAAATCTTTATTATTTAGATTATTACATTTGTTTCTCTTTTTTCCCCTCCATAGCTCCCCTCCACCTGGCTCCCACTCTTCCCTCTGCCCTTACCTCCCTGCTGTTGACCTCATCCATAGGTGTATGATTTTTGTCCAGTCTCTCCTGTACACCCCTCACCCCTTTCCCCCTGAGAATGACCAGTCCACTTCCTTTCTGTGCTCCTGATTCTATTATATTCACCAGTTTTTCTCTTGATCAAATTTTTAATTCACTTAATTTTTAGATTTACTTGATGATAGATATGTATTTGTTGTTCATAATTTTTTGGCTTTTACCTTTTTCTTCTTCCTCTTCTAAAAGAGTACCTTTCAGCATTTCATATAATTCTGGTTTGGAGTTGATGAACTCCTTTAGCTTTTTCTTATCTGTGAAGTTCTTTATCTGCCCTTTGATTCTGAATGATAGCTTTGCTGAATGGAGTATTCTTGGTTGTAGGTTCTTGGTATTCATCACCTTGAATATTTCTTGCCACTCCCGTCTGGCCTGGATCGTTTCTGTTGAGAAATCAGCTGACAGTCGTATGGGTGCTCCCTTGTAGGTAATGAACTGTTTTTCTCTTGCTGCTTTTAATATTCTCTCTTTGTCTTTTGCTCTTGGTATTTTAATTATGATGTGTCTTGGTGTAGTCCTCTTTGGATTTCTTTTATATGGGGTTCTGTGTGCTTCCTGGACTTGTAAGTCTATTTCTTTTACCAGATGTGGGAAG
>PVJN01027180.1:0-28326 GCA_004026805.1 Lasiurus borealis
AAAAAGAGAAGTGTTGTGATCTCAGCCACGAGGAAGGACTTCAGCCCAGGTCTCTTCATTTGTCTCCCCAAGAACAGTCTGTCCATCATCGAGACAGAAGGCAATCCTGGCGACGAGCAAGTATGAAAGAAATCAACAGGCGGAAGTCACTGCCTCCCTTTCATCAGGGCATCACAGGTGGGGTGCTGCACACATAAAACGTGGAGTTGCAGCTCAGATAAGATGTGGCAGTGAGGAATGATAGAACGTAATGGGACAAACTTAACTTGGCAGAAAGAGTGTAGTGGGACAGACTTGACTCTGCTACTTATCAGCTGTGTGTCTGAGTAAATCACATCACCTCTCTGAGCCTCAGTTTATTGAAGTACAAGATTTATCATGGAAAGTCTCTAGCACATTTCCGGATAAACTGACCTTAAGGGCTTACTTTAACCTCCTTTGTCTTATGTTCCTCATCAATAAATGGGGTGAAATAATATCTATTTTATAAAAGCATATGAGGAGAAATGAATTGATTATAACACAATACTTAGCACATGGTAATCAGATCAAATGTTAATCTATTGTGATTATTTTAAAGATATTATCTCACTTCCGATAGCCTATGTCTAACAGGAAAACAGGATAAAAATAGCCACTTAGCATATCAGAAAATTGCTGTGTCCCAATTATGCTCATGTATTTCATAGGTGTGCCAAGAAAAGCGTCAGCAGTCCCCTAAAGTCACCCCAACCTTTATCTCTGTTATAGAGAATGTGAACCTAAAATTCTGTATCAAAGAAAATCACTTATGTAATAAGGTTATTTCCTTGTTATTTCTGGCCACTTGCCAGATTTCTTTGGTTATAGGCAGAAGGTATTCTGTTTGTTTGTTTTTAATACCTGTGAGAATTTATCAAAAAAAGAGACAAAAGAATTTTAAAAATACAACCAACTAAAGGTAGAGGATGAAAAGAAATGTATTTCTTAAATTCTCAAAACAAACTTCCTTTGCTGTATAGTAATTGATATTTATAAGTGGGCATAATTGAAAAAACAGTGTTTGCTTCCTGTACTTGTTTAAGGATTCAGTGACATAATTATGTAAAATGCCCATCTAATTCAGGTTGTCTCACCATGTGACCTTGGAAAGTTACCTATTACCTCGTCTTTGTGCCTCATATGTAAAATAATGGGCATTTTACATATGTATCATCATCTGTAAAATGGAATTGATAAGATATTTGCCTCAAGTTTTAATTAAGTATGTGTAGTGTTTAATAAAAACCTTTTATATGACAAGTGTTCAACAAATTACTATTAATGTTATCAATTAATTGTAGAAGATAGCATGGTATTACTGGGAAAAACAGGTTTTGGTGACAGACTTGGGATTGAATTCTTATTTCTGGCCTCAAACAAGTCATCTCTCCTCTGAGGTTCAGTTTCCTCATTTGTAAAATGGAGCTCGTAGTTTATAAGAGGACTCTTAAATAATGTATTTAAAGCATACTGCAGGACCTGTCATAAAAATGCTCAAATGTTTCCATCTCCTTTCTTTGAATGGTGAATATAAAACATCAAAAAAAGTTATTTACCTATCTTGTTTATTAATAAGATAAGATTCTAATGTAATACATATAAGGCTCTTACAACCTTTTAAAGCTAGAATGCACAAATGGGTAAATTTCATTCCTCGGTGATCCTGAAAAAAATCAGATGTGACTGACTATATATGAATTCTTTCTTAAGTAAAGAAGGCTGCTTGAGCATTCTTGCCTTAAAATGGACTTCATCAAGAGAGAGGAAATTTTTCAGGTTTTTTATTTTGATAATTGTGAGTATACCACTCCTTACATTGATATTTTATGCTAGAGCTCAGCAGATCCATCAGCGTCAACCTAGCAGAAAGCAAACGGCTTGGCTCTCTCCTGCTTTCCAGTTTCCAGGTGAGATTCTCGGGACTGGGAAATGCTTTTTTTTTTTTTTAGCTGTTGCTGTGAGAGTCCCAAAGAGAGATCAAAACTGTGTAATACATCTGTTAAAATTAAAAGATGGCCGAGACAGGTTTGGCTCAGTGGATAGAGTGTCGGCTTGCGGACTGAAGGGTCCCAGGTTCGATTCCGGTCGGGGGCATGTACCTTGCTTGCGAGCACATCTCCACTGTGGGGCATGCAGGAGGCGGCTGATCGATGTCTCTCTCGCATCGATGTTTCTGACTTTCTATCTCTCTCCCTTCCTTTCTGTAAAAAATCAATAAAATATATTTTTTTAAAAATTAAAAGATGTTTCTCTCTAGTTTGGATTAATTTAAAAGCCAGATCTAATCCTAGCAGCTGATTTTGTCTGGACTAGACTTTCTATCCCATTGGTATTGTTGCTGCTAACTGAGGAGTTAAGAGTGAGAGATTTCCCCAATCTAGTATCTCTTGCCATTGGCCACAAATGACAGGGAATAATGGTAATTTAAAGTAGGTCAAAATCTAAGTTCAAATAGACATTGGAGGTCTGACTACATACTAAGTCAGTATTATAAGACTAGCTGATGATTAGTTTAGATAAGCAATTCATTTCTGTTAATTAAATTACCTTTTTTTTTTCCAAACCAAAAATCAAAATGTATAGTCTTACCAACATAGTTTTATCCTGATCTATTTATTTTTTATATGAAAAATCTTAGGTTTGAAAATTAAATCACATTTATTTTACATTTTTTAAGCATGTAAAATTATATGAGCTTTGTTGGGACTGGCCTGGAAAATCTTGGTGGTTGTACTAAAAATGCTTTTCTTTATTTAGTTCTCTGTTCAGAAACTTGAACCTTTCCTAAAGGACACTGAGGGCTTCAGTCTTGAAAGTTTTAGAGCCAAAGGTAAGTTGCTAAGAACAGGCAAGTGAGCTTTGACCTTTAACTGTACCTTCTGTTAAAGTCAGTTGAAGCCCCACTTTTAGGATCCCCATTTACAAGAGCTACTACCTTACAAAACCAGGCCCCCTTGGAATGGCATTAAAATATATATATGCTGCCCTAGTAGGGTGGCTCAGTTGATTGAAGCATCCACCCATACACCAAAAGCTAGCAGGTTTGATTCCTAGTTGGGAAACACCTAATGGAGGCAACTGATCCATGTTTCTCTCTCCTCTCTCTAAAATCAATAAAAACATATCCTCAGTGAGGGTTAAGAAAATAATAATAATATATGTTAATGAAGTTCAGAAGATAAGCCTGCCCTCCACTCCAAACCATAATCGCAGCTCCTCTCCACAGAGGCAACCACAGACACCAGCTTCTTTGTATCATTACAGAGATACTGCATTTGCAAATAATTATACATTAAAATCAAGTAATACTCACTGCACTGTTCTTTTCCTTGTCTTTTGTTTTTTTTTAACCTAACAATTTATATGCAGACTAGAGGCCCCTTGCACGATATTTGTGCAAGAATAGGCCTTCCCCTGGCTTCACTCCCAGCCGCCCGGGAGCCACCAAGTCCCCGTTCCTGGGCCGCCCAGGAGCTGCCAAGTCCTCGCTCCCAGCTGGAGCACCACTCCTGTAGCTCCCTCTGCGCTTCCCTTCCCCCTCATAGCAGGCATCCCTCCTGGCCTCTCTGTGCCTGCCTGTGCAAATTAACCTGTCATCTTTGTTGGGTTAATTTGCATACTCACTCCTGATTGGCTGTGGGCATAGTGGAAGTACAGTCCATTTACCGGTTTGTCTATTATTAAGTAAGATTATTCCATACTGCACATGTAGAGCTGTCTTAACACTTTTTAAAAAATATATATTTTATTGATTTTTCACAGAGGAAGGGAGAGAGATAGAAAGTTAAAAACATCAATGAGAGACATCGATCAGCCGCCTCCTGCATGCCCCCTACTGGGGATGTGCCTGCAACCAATGTACATGCCCTTGACCGGAATCGAACCTGGGACCTTTCAGTCTACAGGCCGACACTCTATCCACTGAGCCAAACCAGTTTCGGCTCTCTTGACACTTTAGTAGCCATATGATTTTCCATTTTATAAATGTACCATATTTTATTTAACCAGTTTTTTATTGTGGGCTTTTAGGGTTTTCAGTCTTGCTATTACAATGAATAGGGTAATGGATACTTTTTTGTTTTCTCTAATCCTCACTTGAGGATGTTTTAAATTGATTTTAGAGAAAAAGAAACTTCAATTGGCTACCTCATATGCACCCTGACCAGGGATTGAACTCACAATATGGGCATGTACCCTGACTGGGAATTGAACCCATGACCTTTTGGTATACCAGACAATGCTCTAATCAATTGAGCCACACCAGCCAGGGCAAATATCTTTTTACACATGCCTTTTGGCACATCTACAAGTAAAAATAAAGTAGAGTTGCAATAAAATAGGTCAAACAAAATGATAAAAATTATCAGATTGCCTTCCAGAAAGGTTGTTTCATTTTATTCTCTCACCAGCATATATGCAAATATATTTGTTTGCATATCTGTTTTTTCACATTTACCAATATAGTTTTATCAAATAGTTCAGATGTTTTACAGATGATAAAAGGTATTTTGTAATTTTAATCTGTTTTTCAAAGAGGATAAACATTTTTAAGTATTATTTAGAACTATAGGTGCTTCATTTTCTGTTTATATCCGTCATTTATTTTTGAAAGTTGGCAAGTGGTGCTTATATTGATTTGTAGAAACTCTATATGTTAAGGAAATTAGCTGTTTATCAGTGATATAAGTTACAAATATTCTTCCGAAGGAGTCAGTTTTCAGCTATCTAGGAAGTAGCTGTTTTCCTTACAGTAACTACACCATCATCCAGAGCCAAAATACTCAATGTTACACACTTTAAAAACTAAGAAAATACATTAACTCAGACTTATTTGTTAATTAAAGTTATCTCAGAATTGGACTCATCACCATAATTAGAGTAGATATGTCAAGGTTATCTTGATAGCTGTTTAACTTCCTTTTCCTTTCTTATTCTTTGCCTGAATGTACTTGTGGACTCTTCCAGGTATAAGCAGAGAACTGTTTTTACCTTATGCTTATAATGCTTTATTTGCCTTCAACATTTTTTATAACATTCTTTCCTGTTGCCTGACTTCTGTGACATATTTCCTTTCAAAACCAGCAATTCAAATCCCTTGAAAAGAATGAAATGTCATTGCAGATCTATCTTTTTAATTTCTTTTTCAGCAGTCAGATCTAAAAAATACTATCAATAAATGTCATAAAGAAGAATTGCCTTACATTTTATCTATATCTATCCCCCAAAAAAGATACAATCTTTCTGCATATTTATACCATTTTTTTGAGTAGGTGAGAGTGTCAGAATGTGACTGGAACCTAGCGCTGAGATTACCTTAAGTGTGTTAGGTTTTTGTCAGCAGCTTCCTGTGAAAATTTATATTCTGTTTAAACATGTAATTTTATTCTCTCTAGCGTCTTCTCTTTCTGAAGAATTAAAAACTTTTGCAGACAAACTGGAAAGTAATGGAACTCTACAGAAATGTTTTGAAGATTCAAAAGGGTAAGTTCAATTGCCCTTCTGTCCTAAATTATAATTGAATTAAGGCTTTTTATTGTAATTAGACAGTTGTTCATTCACTCATCAAACATTTATTCAGCATCTTCTACATACCAGGCTCTTCTAGATACTGGAGATAATAGTGATAAATAAGTCAAAAAAGGTATTTTGTTCTGATATACTTTAATAGGAGATAAGGTCAAACAAATATAATGATTTAAGATAGTGATCTAAAAAGTTAATAATAGTGACATGAAGGGGTAGGCTAGCTAACCCTCTACTGAATTCACCTTTGAATTGAGACCTATTAGACCTGAATGGTGAGAAGGAACCAGCTGAGAAAGATGAAAGGAAAAGCATTCTTCAAATTTTTGCTAGCCATGCAACAGCCAAACCTCAGTTCCTAATGTCTCTCATCTCAAACAGTTTGGTTCTCTAACAAGTTGTTTGGGCCTTCAGAACAAAGGGTCCCAGGTAGATTCCAGTCAAGGGCATGTAATTCAGGGCACATTCGGGAGGCAACCAATCCAGGCATCTCTCTTACATTGATATTTCTTTTTCTCTCTGTGCCCCTCTCCCTTCCTCCCACTCTCTCTAAAAATCAGTGGAAAAATATCTTGGGTGATGCTTAAAACAAACAAGCAAACGAAAAAACAGTACATTAGACAAGTACTATGTTTAAAAACAAAGATTAAAATAGGGAATCATTAAAAACAGTTTTTTAAATCTTTACTGTTGAAAGTATTAAAGATGTCCTCTTTTTTTTCCCATTGACCCCTTGTAGTCAACCCCAACCCTCTACCTCAAGATGGGAAAAAATTTTGGGTTTTTTTTTTTTTACTAAATTACTTCTCTTTTTTTTTCAAATGCTCATATAATTTTATATTTGTATTTGTTTTTTTTTAATTTAATAAATCTTTATTGTTCAGATTATTACAATTGTTCCTCTTTTTCCCCCCATAGCTCCCCTCCACCTGGCTCCCACCCCAACCTCTACCTTTACCTCACCCCCTAATTGTCCTCATCCATAGGTGTATGATTTTTGTCTAGTCTCTCCCTGCACCCACTAATCCCTCTCACCTGAGAATTGTCAGTCCACTCCCTTTCTATGCCCTTGATTCTGTTATATACACCAGTTTATTCTGTTCATCAGATTTTTTATTCACTTGATTTTTAGATTCACTTGTTGATAGATATGTATTTGTTGTTCATAATTTTTATCTTTACCTTTTTCTTCTGCTTTCTCTTAAAGAACACCTTTTAGCATTTCGAATAATACTGGTGTGGTGTTGATGAATTCCTTTAGTTTTTTCTTAGCTGTGAAGCTCTTTATCTGCTCTTCAATTCTGAATGATAGCTTTGCTGGGTAGAGTAATCTTGGTTGTAGGTTCTGGCTATTCATCACTTTGAAATATTTCTTGCCATTCTCGTCTGCCCTGTATAGTTTCTGTTGAGAAATCAGCTGACAATCATGGGTGCTCCCTTGTAGGTAATAACCTGTTTTTCTCTTGATGCTTTTAATATTCTCTCTTTGTCTTTTGCTCTTGGCATTTTAATTATGACGTGTCTTGGTGTGGTCCTCTTTGGATTCCTTTTGTTTGGGATTCTGTGTGCCTATTGGACTTGTAAATCTGTTTCTTGAACCAGATGGGAGAATTTTCAGACATTTCTTCAAATAGGTTTTCAGTATCTTGCTCTCTCTCTTCTTCTGGCATCCCCATAATTCTGATGTTGGTATGCTTGAGGTTGTCCCAGAGGCTCCTTACACTATCTTCAAATTTTTGGATCCTTTTTTCTTTTCCAGTTGAGTGCTTTTTGCTTCTTTGTATTTCAAATCTTTGACTTGATTCTTGTGTTCCTCTAGTCTGCTGTAAGGTCTCTATGTAATATTTCTTATTTCAGTCAATGTATGTTTAAATTCTAGTTGTTCCTTTTTCATATACTCAAGGGTCTCATTAAATTTATCGGTCTTTTCTAGGAAATTCTTGAAAAACCTTATAACCATGGTTTTGACCTCTATATCCAGTTGTTTGCTTTCCTCCATTTCTTTCATTTGTGATCTGTTTGTCTCTGCATTTTCGCTGCTTTCCTGAGTTGATAGAGTAGCTTTGTGTGCTAGGTGTCCTATAGGGCCCAGTGGCTCAGCCTCCTCCTGTTACCTGAGGTGGACACTTTTGGTGCACCCCTTTGTGGACTGTGTGCACAACCTTGATATAGTTAAGTCTTGATTGTTGTTGGTATCACTGGGAGGAATTGACCTCCAGACCAAATGGCTGTGAGGATCAGCTGTGTCTATGCTGGGAGAACTTCTGTGCTGGAGACACCCTATGAGACAAGACTTGCAAAATTGCAAAAGCCTCTGTGTTCAGCTTGGATGGGGCAGAGTCTCAGGGCTGAGCACACAGTCTTGGCTTCCTGTCAGCCCTGATCTATGAGGCCCCCTGGGTCTCAGTGTCCCTCGGTAATCGCTGCAGCCCTCTCTGCATTCATTCACGCTCCTGCACCTCCAGACCTCTGTCTCTCAAGCTTCCCTGAGTTTCCGTGCACTCCGGGGACCCATATGAGTCTGGGTCTCCAGGGTCTGGCTCAAAACTGGGGTTTAGTGCAGTTGGGAGGTTCTGTCTTCCTCTTGCTAGAGAAAGCCCATGGCACAATCAGCAGTGAGTCCTCTCTGCACGCACTTGTGCATGCCTCCAGACCTCTGCTTTTCACGGCTCCCCTAATTTTTCATGCACTCCTCCCTTTCCCCAACAGTCCAGACAGCCCCTGTATGAGTCTCACCCAGAACTGGGTTTCAGTGCAGTCAGGAGTTTCTGTCTTCCTCCTGCAAGAGAAATCCAGCCAAGCCCTCCGCCACCTGTCCTCTCCATGCACATGTCTCCATAACTCAGCTTTTTGCAGCTCCTCTGAGTCTCCATGAGCTCCTCTCATTCCCTCTAGTTGTAGGATTTCCACTCAACCAGCTTTCCTGTGGTTCTGGATGTTGTCTGTTCTATCTTTTAACTACAGTTTTGAAATTATTGTGTGAGGCAAGCAGTTTAGGTATACACCTATGCCTTTATCTTGGTTTTCCCTTCTATTTTTCCTAAATTACTTCTTGAACAACCTTTCAGAATAATTAAGTTGGAGAACTGAGGTTCCACTGTAAATTTATGTCCTTTAGCTGCTTACAAGCAAGAAAATTAGAGAATTTAGAAATCTACCCCTAACTTGTTGTTCCTCTATATGGGTGGAGCCTTGCCCTATAATACATCATGTCGCTAGAACTTACATCATAAATTTTTTAGTTTTGACTTTAAAAGGCCTACTTTTCCACCTATCCTTAAATTTAACATTGGTATTCAGATAATTAAAAATATTTTGACTCATTCTTTTGGAGATGAAATCTTTAGGCATTCAGAATGGTCCAGCTTTTGACATACCACCAGAGATGGTTCTACAATACAGCCTCTAACAAAACCAAGCTGTCCCAACCCCGAGACATTGTTTACCTTTATACCAAGAAGTTGGGAAAACACCAAAATCTGCGCATGGTGTGAGCCCAGGCAACTTTGTGGAACTCGTGCTATGAGAACTAAAGTTCTAATGAGGTAGTCTAAAATAAAAAAGCGTGTCAGCAGGGCTTAGGGTGGATCTATTTGTGCTAAATCTACCTGTGACAGGATCAAGCGTGCTTTTCTTATTGAGGAGCAGAAAATCGTTATGAAAGTGTTGAAGGCACAAGCACAGAATCAGAAAGCTAAATAAAAACATAAAGGCTTTTTTTGAGTGCTAAAAACAAACAAACTTTGGCTTAATGTAGTGTCTCTTTTAATGCAGTGTATTTAAGCCATAAGCTGTTGCATCTCAGCCAGCATTGATAGAGGCTGTGTCATAGGCCTTAGCAGAAAAACATGAAAGATAGAACAATTCATTTGTTTTTGTCAGATAGAGTACCAAGTATATCTGCAAAATTTGGGCATTTTCAGTGCTTGTTTCCATTAGGATTAGTCACTAAGCCATGCTGAGCCATTGGTGTAAGTCCCCTGCACAGTGATAACTTCAGTTTAAGGAGGAAGACAAGACAGTCATATGAAAAAGTATTGTTGGGCCTTAAAAAATGTTCAGGTTTTGATTGGTGGAAGGGAAAGACACTAAAAACTGATGAGAACAGAAGTTTAGAGATTGAAAACCCCAGATATTCAGGATCAGTGTGAGTGAGATTATATGGGACAGAATAGATAAAAGATAACAGTAGGAGTCAAAGTTAATGAGCTGGATGGAGCAAGAACAGAGATCCTCAAGTGCCAGATTAAGGAGGTTTTGCTTTTCTTCTGAATGCAGTAGAGGATCACAGACTTTTTAAGCAAGGAAGAAATTAAAGGAATATTTAATTCTCCGTGTGTGAGTTGGAATTGATGAGAGAGAGAGAAAAGATGAAGAGATCTAATATAAAAGTGAGAGGCCAATAAATAAATATTTGTTGAAAGATAAATTCTTTTTTTAATATAACACTTATTTTACTTTATTTTTTAAGATTTAAATTTTAAAAATATACTTTTATTTTTTTATTGATTTCAAGAGAGAGGAGGAGAGGGATAGAAAGTTTTGACTTTAAAAGGCCTGTGATGAAAGAAAATCATTGATTGGCTGCCTTCTGCATGCTCCTTACTGGGCATTGAGCCCGAAATCCAAGCATGTGCCCTGACCAGGTATTGAACCTTAACTTCCTGGTTCATAGGTTGACACTCAATCACTGATCCACACCAGCCAGGCGAAAGATAAATTCTTTTTTTTTTTTTTTTCCAATTTTAGAGAAAAAGGGAGAGAGAGAGAGAAAAAAAAAAACATTGATGTGAAAGAGAAACATAGATTGGTTGCCTCCTGAACACACTCCAACCGGGGACTGAACCCACAATTTGGGCACATGTCCTGAATGGGAATCGAACTTGCGACCTTTTGGTACACAGGATGATATTCAACCAATTAAGGGCAAAAGGTAAATTCTGAACATGTTTTATTGTCTTTGAAATTATGTAAGTTCTCATATTAAAAGCAAGTGTTCTTAAAAGATTTGTGTTTATCACACAATGCTATCTGTATTCCAGAAACGCATCAGATTTGTCTCTGGAAGCATCAGTGGCTGAGATGAAGGAATACATAACAAAGTAAGTGAAAATGAATGAACCTTTGTTGAAAAATCTAAATTCAGTTGGGGAAAATAATTAAACCTGGGAAAATGAATAATAAACATCCTGTTCTGAGTGTCAATACTGGTGTAGCAACACTAGAAGTTAGCTGCAAATATGGGGTCTTATGGGCTGTGCTTATGGCCAATTTCATAGAATGGAGTCTGGAGAATAAGGTTTTGTTAACTGAATTTTAAGAACGTGTGTTTGATTTTATTAAATTAATATCCTCTAAATCAGTCATAGTTTCTAATTCTTTAATGGCCTTTTTATTCACATCTTAGAACCACAGTAGATACCTAATGTACTGTTGGTGCCCTGAGTGTTTCAAAATGAGATAATCAAAAATTAACAGAATTTTTTTTCTGATCCTATAGGTTTTCCTTAGAACGTCAGACTTGGGATCAGCTCTTGCTGCACTATCAGAAGGAAGCCGAGGAGATCTTATCCAGGTTAGATCTACAACTGGAATTCAGAAGCTATATTTTCACTTTGTGGAGTTTGATTTGAATGGATGTTAGTTTCATTAACACAAATTGAATGACAAATCTTATCTCATAAGCTAATCAAGTCATCAAAACTCTGTAAAATATTTATTAGCACTCTCTGACCTTAAATGGAGAGTCAAGGAAAGGAAGAGAGTTGGCATCACTATGTTCAGTCAACAGAGTTGCCTGTGTTCTGTGTCTTTGGCTGCCATTCTACATCCTGGTGGAGACAGGCACATCTCTTCCTTTTACCTGGAATCCTGGGCTGGGCCAAAAATGTTAGTCAGGGGACTTTAGTGGGCACATGGCCTTTGAGCTGCAGGTGTGGAAGAGAACCTGGCCAAGGCCTTTGTGGAAATGCAAAGACATGAAAGGGGGTGATAGAAAGAAAGGATCTTTGTCTGGGTCTTAAAGGCACAATAAAGTAGGAAAGTGCTAGATTTTTATTTAGTTGGCCATCTAAGCTTGTGATTTTTAAACTTTTTTTCCAAACAGAATCTTAGGAAGGAACCCAACTATAAAATAGTAGCTAAAACTCCAATTGCAAAAGTGGCCTCTTAGTAGAGAGGTGCTTTGAGGAATAGGGTTTGAAAAACTTCGCCAATGCAGGCATTGATGGTTATCAGTTACTTTATCCAGCCCTGACATGTTCTCTTTATGAAGACAGAATGTATAAGATATGGCAGTTTCAGAATAAACAATTTTGAAGGGGTATGCTTATTGGTTAAGACAGTGGTTGGCAAACTCATTAGTCAACAGAGCAGCAAACCTCGGCTCGAGAGCCGGCCACTGGGTTAAGAGGGATGCTTCTGGAAGCAGACTGCTTCTATTGAAATTCTAATACTACTTCGTTTTGTTATATTGGGCAAGCCACTTAATCTCTAAGCCTGAAGTTCCTCATTTAAAAATGGAGATCGCTGAAACCAGTTTGGCTCAGTGGATAGAGCGTTGGCCTGCAGACTGAAAGGTCCCAAATTCGATTCCAGTCAAGGGCACATACCTTGGCTGTGGGCACGTCCCCAGTGGGGGATGTGCAGGAGGCAGCTGATTGATGTTTCTCTCTCATCGATGTTTCTAACTATCCGTCTCCTTTCCTCTCTGTAAAAAAATCAATTGAAAAATAAATAAATAAATAAAAATAAAAATGGAGATAAACCCCGCTGATGTGACTCAGTGGTTGAGCTTCGATTTATGAACCAGGAGGTCGCTGTTTGATTCCCAGTCAGGCACATGCTTGGGTTGCAAGCTGGATCTCCAGTGTGAGGCATGCAGGAGGCAGCCAGTCAATGATTTTTTTCTTATCATTGATATTTTTATCTCCCTCTCCCTGTCCCTTCCTCTCTGAAATCAATAATAAAAAATATCTTTAAACAATGGAGATAATATTAGTACCTATTTCATTGGGTTATTTTGAGTGCTAAATGAAGTTAAATGAAAAGTACATAGCAATGTCTGGCATTCAGTAAATTGTAATAGTTGTTCTTAAAGAGTCATCAGTTTTCATGAACTCTCATCATATTCAGTTATTTTAGATAATTGAGGTATCCTAGCTTTTTTTTTGGTGAAAGATCATATACATTGACTTAAGGATAGCAAGCTTTGACTTTACCCCAACTGTAGTTCTTTTTGTAAATGGACCCTACTATTAAATGAGATTAACTGACGTGAAGCTTTTAACGTTTCTGGGAGTCCAGTGGTGTAAAAGAGTTAATGGAGTCCATGTGGGCGCCATCGTGGCACAGTGCAGCGCAGGGTCACCAAGATAGACCTGGAGCAGCTTTGGGTACAGGAGGCAGTGGACACCATGGTGAAGAGTCTGGAAGATGCAGGACTTCATGTTCCGGTGCAGTGCTGGCTGTTGTGAGGACAACCACATCCATGCAGTAGGTGCACTGGTGCATGGAGTGCTTCCATGCACCTTTGGCTCAAGCCCAGGCCCTGATTACCAGCGATTTGAAGACATTCCAGGACCACCTGGCCCAGTGCACTATGCCTTGCAATGACAAAGCCAGATTCAATAAATGCGTAAAGAGTGGCAGGTGAAGTGGCAGGTGGAGAGTTGTGTGACCAGGTGTGTGGATGACCATACGAACCTCATTCCAACCATGACCAAGGAGATGAAGGAGTCTCTCTCATCCATTCAGATAGAGAAGTCTTTGCCATCGGCCCTGGAGGCTGAGGGCAGGAATCTACTTAAATGAAGAATGAGAATTTTGGTCTTTTAAGCAAATTTTATAGATGAAGAAATTAAGGATGGCAGCAAGTTTAAAGCATGTGTCACTTGCCTCTGGACACTGGCTCTTTTATGTTTTAATCTGAGAAAGTGAAATGGAAAAAACTGGTGCTAAAATTTAGGTCAGAGAGGTTTTTTTTGTTTTTTTTTTAAGATTCTAGTGTTTGTTTGTTTTTAATATATTTTATTGATTTTTTTACAGAGAGGAAGGGAGAGGGATAGAAAGTCAGAAACATCGATGAGAGAGACATCGATCAGCCGCCTCCTGCACGTCCCACACTGGAGATGTGCCCGCAAGCAAGGTACATGCATGCCCTTGACCAGAATCGAACCTGGGACCTTACAGTTCGCAGGCCGATGCTCTATCCACTGAGCCAAACCAGTCTCGGCATAGGTCAGAGAGTTTTTGATAGCCTAAATTTTATGTGGCAAATGCTTTTCCTGGCAATAGGCATTTCTCTTAGATCAAGTAGGGCCTTCCGAGGTACCAACAGGCTGACAGTTTCCTCCAGCCTGCCAGTGATCTAGTAGAATCTTAGGAGAGGTGTTTCTGTTGCAACCTTCTGTTTACCAGAAGCATTAGCACACCATTTTCCATAAGCTGTGAAACAAAATCCATGAGCTTACTAATTTAGAAGTGGAAAAAACGGTTTTGCTTGGTTTTGTTTTATATGCAAGGGCATAAAGTTGATTTAAGATGTGGACTGGGGGAGGTAGTTTGGATAAAAACTTGGAAAGGTTTCTTTGGACATCCGTTTCTGCCCAAGATGTGGATGTGCACTTCTTAAATGCTCACACATTACATCTTCCAGCTGAGAGACCCTACAGAAACATGAGAGGCAATGTCACCCTGGGTATGGGAGCAGACCTTCCTTCTCACTGACTGTCATGATGGTCCCTAAGCTTGTCTGCAGCAGAGTGACAGGACAGTCTTACTGTGATACGCTATCTTGAAGGGAAAAAGGAGGTTTTGATTGTGCCATATACCAATATCAGAAATGACAGTGAAGGAGGAACTGTTGGCTGCTTCATTAAGAGATATGAAGTAGCCCTAACTGGTTTGGCTCAGTGGATAGAGCGTCGGCTTGTGGACCAAAGGGTCCCAGGTTTGATTCCCGTCAAGGGCATGTACCTTGGTTGCAGGCACATCCCCAGTAGGAGGTGTGTGGAGACAGCTGATTGATCTTTCTCTCTCATCGCTGTTTCTAATTCTCTATCCCTCTCCCTTCCTTTCTGTAAAAAATAAATAAAATATATTTTAAAGAAAGAGTTATGAAGTATTCGATTTAAGAAAAATCTGGTTTTCAGGAATGAAATCTAAACCCATTATTGCTTACTTAGTCACCTCAAATAACAGAGCACTACTAAGATGATCTTTTGGCAACAGGAAGGTTAAAGAAGAAAATATAAGCAACTCAGGGGTGAGTTGTTTCTTCATTAGAGCAAAAGAGGGGCAACCCCCCTGCCCCATTACCAAATTCCACTTTTGCCCGGGGCCTGCACCAGCTCTAGCACCTTACAATTTTGATAAGGACCTTGTTGTCTTTTTACCAACTTATTACTTGAAATGGTAAGATAACCTGTCTGTCTGCTGTTTCAGGACTGTGATATATTTTCCCAGTGGTCAGGCTTTAAAAAACAAATCAGATTTGGGGGTTGGGAACCGTCAGGGAGAGGTCAATGCGGGGAAAAGGACACATATGTAATGCTTTAAACAGTAAAGAATTTAAATTAAAAATAAATAAAGTTTAATTTTTCCTCAAAAAAAATTAATACTGGCGTGACCAGTGTGGCTTAGTGTTTGGGTGTTGACCCATGCATCAGGAGATCGCAGGTTCAATTTCTGGTCATGGCACATGCTTGAGTTGCTGGCTCAGTCTCCAGCAGTTGGGCATGCAGGAGGCAGCTGATTGATGTTGATGTTCCTCTTTTATTGTTTCTATCGTTCCCTCTCCCTTCCTCTCTCTCTAAAAATTAATAAAACACATTTTCTTTATTAAAAAATTAATGTCGAATAATGGTTTTAGATCCCACTGTTAATAAAAAGAATATTGCTTCAGGTTAATAAAGTCTTATTGGAGGCTTTTTTCTTAGATGATTTTTCATTATTTTCCCCAACAAGTGATTATAAAAATTCTTTAAAAGCTCCCCCTTCTTTTTAGAGGATCATCTGAAACAAAAATGACTGAAGTTGAACCTACAGCATATCTTGGGTCTTCCCAGAATGAAGTCCTTAATACAAAGCCTGATTACCAGAAAATGTTACAGAACCAGAACAAAATCTTTGATTGTATGGAATTGGTGGTGAGTTGGCTCATGTTTATATTTGGTTGAATTATCCAGTTTTGCTATCTTCCCATCCTTGGAAATGAAAAGACTGGAGAATATGTTTAATCAGATAAGGTAAGTATATTTAACTCTACCTTGGCAAAACATGGAGAGACAAAAGAAACAAATAATATGTGGTGATTAGTGCCAATAAAGCAGAGTAAGGAAGACAGTGTATAGGAGAGTAGCAGGATACTATACAGAGCAATTGTTGATAGTCCCTCTAAAGTGCCACTTAACAGAGACTGGAAAGAAATGAGGAAGTGAGCCATGAGGACATTTGAGAGAATAGTATTTTATTGTTCCAAGTATCAGCAGGAAGTAGTTGATAAAGTGTAATGCAAGGAGAGTTTATAAGGGGCTATGTATAGAGTGTAGATATTGGGAAACCATAAGGATTAGTGAAGGAACATAGGACAGCTGAGCTCTTACTACCCCTAGGCCTATAGAGAGAAGGAAGAGTTACTGTGGCACCTGAGGGGAGAAAGTTACATAGTGGGCTGTTTTGACAGTGCCATGACCTTCAGCTAAGAGACACAGCTAACTCAGAATGATCCTTTCCTGAGCAGGCCTGGGTAAAAATACGCAGACCCTATTCAGCTTCCCTCCTACTTGGGCTCCCTCTGGACCAAGCCCACCCAGAACTCAGAGGACATGGGATCCTGTTAGAGGTTATCTCAGTCAGCCTTCTGGGGCATAGAACAGTGTGAAGGAGTGGAGTGGATCTGGAGGAACAAGCAGAAAATGTCTGACATAAGCATTCCAGGTTGAAAGAAAAACAAAAGCAAAGCTCCCAAGCAGGACTTGCCTGGTGTGTTTGAGGAACATCAAAGAAGCCGTGGACCTTTACAGTTCATAGCTGTCTTTTATCTGCAGATGGACGAATTGCAAGGATCAGTGAAGCAGCTGCATGCCTTTATGGACGAAAGTACCCAGTGCTTCCAGAAGATGTCAGTACAACTCAGTAAGTATCTCTTGAGGGGACTAGAGGGATAACCTTTCAGATTTAAACTGCCTTTAGCACACAGTCTCAAAGGGTAAAGCCACATCAAGTGGTTTGTTCCCCCTCCTCCACTTTCACAGGAACTTTTATGTTGTGGGTATTCATAGTTGATGGGAAATTCCACAGAAACACAGTAGACTAAGAATTAAATTCTGCCAGGGCCAGTTTGGCCTCAGTGGATAGACCATCAGCCTACGGACTGAGGGGTCCCAGGTTCGACTCTGGTCAAGGGCGTGTGTCTTGGTTGTGGACACATCCCCAGTGGGAGGGGGGGTGCAGGAGGCGGCTGATCGATATTTCTCTCTCATCGATGTTTCTAGTTCTCTGTCTCTCTCCCTTCCTCTCTGTGAAATAATCAATAAAATATATATATATTTTTTTAAAAGAATTAAATTCCCACAAACCATCTTGTTTTAGTAAATCTGAGATTTAAGAAATATCCATTGCCTTTTTCCCTCTGTTCATTCCTCAAAAATTCACTGACATTGCCCTTACGTACTCCAGCCCTAAATTATTGCTATACATACCTTCATTTTTTTAAATTTATTACAATGTATTTTGGTTGTAGTTATAGCTGGCTTTCCTACCAGCTGTCATCTCCTGAATACGGAGATTCTTATTTGTCATTGTAATGCCCTTCTGTCTTACACAGTGTTCATGCGGTAAGTTTGCAATAAATCTTATTTTAATTCAATTGAAATTAATTTTTTGCTCCTTTCCTATGTAGGCAAGAGAAGTACACAACAATTAGATTCTTCACCAGCTCGAAAACTGCTCAAGCTTCAGTTACAAAACCTGCCTACTGCACATTGTTCTAAATCTTGTCAGTGAACTTATGCATCTTTGTGCCACAAGGTGTTCTAGAGAAGAGACATGGATATAATGCTCCAGCGCATGGTGATTACGTGGCAATCTAAGTTGGTAATGTCTGCCTATTGCCTTTGAGGCTAATTGGCTGATTGAAGAGCACTTTGTTGTTTTTCTAAAAGTAACAACACTGCCCTGGCTCAGTTGGTTGGAGCGTCATCCAGTGCACTGAAGGGTCACGGGTTCAGTTCTGGTCAGGGCACATATCCAGGTTGCAGGTTTGATCCCCAGTCTGAATGTGTACAGGAGGCAATCGATGGATGTTTCACTTTCACAGCAATGTTTCTCTGTCTCCCTCTCCCTCTTTCTCTCTAAAATCAGTTTTTAAAAAGGGTTACAACACTTTTTTATCCATAAGAATGTTGTATGGACACTTTTTCCAAGAATGTGCAAGATAATTAAAATTTCGGTTTTGGAATGACCTTTAGAATTAGTAGTCTAGTGTTTTAAATATTCTTTGTGATCACATCTCTTCATCTTGTGTAGATGTTTTTCAAGTTTTGAAACAGCCAAAGTCATTTTGGATCATTTTAGAGGTCAAATTGGGGTTCTAGTTCTAAAGGAATGAGACTAATTTTCTAGTGTGACTCAGGATGATTTTAGGTATAAAAGTTGTGGGCATTGATTACATCAGGTGGACACGTATATCACTTCACAGGATATCCAAATTGAGGAAATACTACCCATTCTCTATGTTCTGCCCATAATGTGCTTCAGTTTTTAGTATTTAGTCAACATCCTAAATCTTGGATTCATTGTTCTCTGTATTTAAATGTCTGCATTATAAAATTGTACATAATTAAAAGTTTTCCCTTGTCTGTGTGTATTTTGAGTGTATAAAAAATTAAAAGTTAGGGAAGTCTTAGAAAATAAGATTCTTTGCCAATTGTGAAAGTAAACAGAAGTGTAGAGATAAGCCTTGGCACTAGTTAGATAAAATACCAACCAATTTATTGTTAATGTTTTATTCTCTGATCCTCCTAGTAGGATAAAACCTATTTCATTTAAATACCTAGTTATAATGTTAAGTCTTAAGTTTTGGCTTAAGCACCGGCTAATGAGAGGTGATATCTCCTTGCATTGACCTATAGTATTCCTTATTCTTTCATATATTTACAGAGACCCTGCTATTATATGCCAAGCACAATTCTAGTTAATGGGAAGAGAGCAAAGAACAAAAACAAATGTGGGACCTCCTCTCATGGTTCACACAGTTTAATGGGCACACAGGGAACAAGAAGGGACAAGTTCTCTGCAGAAGTGATGTTTTAGTTCAGTGGTTCTCAACCTTCCTAATGCCACGACCCTTTAATACAGTTCCTCATGTTGTGGTTTACCCCCAACCATAAAATTATTTTCGTTGCTACTTCATAACTATAATTTTGCTACCGTTATGAATCGTAATGTAAATACGTATCTGTGTTTTCCAATGGTCTTAGGCTCTACAGCAGTGGTTCTCAACCTGTGGGTCGTGACCTACAATAGACGGGGGTCTCTGCAATAGACTGGGGTTTCTCACATCCATACCTTGCTCGCTTCTATCTATTCTCCATATAGTGAATTCTCAGAGTGTCTGGAATATTGTAGGCATCATAATCTATAAGTAAAAAACCTAACTGTCACTCTGACAGTTGTGGCTAGGTTGAGCATCATTCTGTACACCGAGAAGTCACTGGTTCGATTCTGGTCAGGAGACATGCCTGGGTTGCAGGCTCAGTCCCTAGGAGGGGTTTGCAGGAAGCAGCTGATCCATGTTCCTCTCCCTGTCCCTTCTTCTCTAAAATCAATAAAAACATTTAAAAAAAAAAAAAAAAGCCCTAGTGCCAGCATGTCAAACTCAAAATTCAAAGGCTAACACAGGTTTAACACAAATAAACAAGGTTTAAGTTTATGTGGGCCTAAAAAAAAGCTTCAATTTTCATAGAAACATAGATTTATTTCGATAGAGACATGCTGAATACAAAAAGCTGAAATAAATGAGTAATTATTAACATAAAATAATAGAACATTTTAATAAAAATTAATATTTTTTTCTTAAACATTAACTTACCAGACACTGAATAACTGCACAAATTAATAAGCGTAATGCAAATAAACCTATTTTTCTTGTTCTCCAAAAGCAAAATATTTCCTGTTGCGCACAGCAAGCAAGTCAGTCCAAGACTAATAATATGGCATTTGACAGCTAAAATATTTGCTGCTAGTATTAGCAGAGAGAAATGGTGCGCCTGCACGTAAGGTGCATAAGGGAAATGAATGAATGCAGCACGATTATAGTAATCAGTCCTTAGCTAATGTCATTCATTACTAATAATTATGTATAACAGGATATTGTAAAAATTAAGTTACAAAATTTTTATTAAAACATTTCTTACATACCATTATATTAGCTGAGCCGCAAAAATATTTGTGGGCTGCATGCAGAGTTTGACATGCTTGCCCTAGCAGGTTTGGCTGAGTAGATAGAGTGTTGGCCCAAGAACTGAAGGGTTGTGGGTGTAATTCCAATCAAGGGCATATACCTCAGTTGCAGGCTCGATCCCCCATCCTGACCAGGATGCACGCAGAAGGCAACCAATCAATGTGTCTTTCACATTGATATTTCTTTCAGTCTCCCCATCCCATCCACTCTCTAAAAAATCAATGGAAAAATATGCTCAGGTGAGGATTAACAACAAAAACAAATTTAACTGTTACTGTGACTGGGAGAGATTTAAGCTACAATTAGATCAAGTATTAAATGTCGATTTGGTAGCCTGGGTTTTTAGCATGAATGACATCATTTTGGGCCTGTGGTTTTCTTTTGAATACTATTACTGTAAAACTAAGAGAATCACAGAACCTGTATCACAGGAATGCTATGAGGGATAGATGAAATAAAAGTTTAGAACAGTGGTATCAATACAATGGAGAGTAAAAGTTTAAAAAGCTGAGTGGATAATAGAACAGTTGATGAGATGGGAGAGCTAGTAGTTCAATTTGGGATACTAAATGAAGATGTCAACTAGACTATTGGATTATACGGGTAAAAAACGGAAGAAAAAGCTGGACTAGAGATAAAATTTGGAAGTCATTGAAGTCTGGAGAGTAGAGAATGTCCAGAGTAGAGCATGAAGGGAAACATTGGACAGCCTCAAAGAAAGCTGGGGCTTTTAAGAGTCAGAGTGGTGTTAATTTCCTACACTTTCAGAAGCAGAATAGTATAATGGAAAAGTATAGAATTTGAAATGAATGTTCATCTCATCCCCATTTTCCTCATCTGTAGAATGGGGATAGATAAATCACTTCTAAAAGTGATTGTACTTTCCTCCAATTTGTTTATTACATTGTATTTCATTTTTTGTTTATAAGAATTTACTCAAACTCAAGCATAAGAAGTGTTTTAGTCTGTCTTCAATAGCTAAACAGGAGAGAGCATAGAAATATAAGTTATAAACATTTTACTTGAATATAGACTATATAGCCTTATGACATAACTTAATATCATTTTGTCATAGATGAAGTCAAGATTGAAGAGGCTTAATTTAACCAAGAATATATAGTTAGTAGTGGAAGGTGAACTAGAACTAATTTGCACTTAAGTGTTAATGAACAAACATCAATCATATATATAGGCTTAAGCAACTGGCCAAGTGACTAGCTGGTAGCTATGACGTGTACTGACCAGCAGGGGGCAGATGCTCAATGCAGGATTGGAAACCACAGGCATGGAAACAGAACAGACTGATGAATCAGAGGGAAGTGGGGAGGGCAGAAAGAATTAACCAAAGGCCTTATATGCATACTAGAGGCCCAGTGCACAGATTCCACCAGTGTGGTCCCTTGGCCTGACCTGTGGGGATCGGGTCAAAACCAGCTCTCTTGACATCTCCAAAGGAGTTCCAGATTGCAAGAGGGCACAGGCCAGGCTGAGGGATCCCACCAGTGCATGAATCCATGTACCAGGCCTTTAATCCTAGATAATAAAGAAGTAATATGCAAATTGACCATCACACCCTAGCACAAGATGGCCAGCCCCATGTGGTCACAAGATGGCTGGCAGGGGACACAGTTGGGGGCGATTGGGCCAGCAGGTGAGCAGTTTGGTGTTGATTGGGCTGGCAGGGGAGTGGTTACAGGGTGATCAGGCTGGCAAGCAGAAACAGGGGCAATCAGGCAGGCATGCAACCGAATGTGATTGGGAGCTAGCAGTCCTAGATTGTGAGAGGATGTCCCAGATTGGAGAGGGTACAGGTTGGACTGAGGGACACCTCCCCCAACCCAGTGCATGAATTTTGTTCACTGTGCCTCTAGTCCTATCTAATATAAGAGAAACATGTAAATTGTACTTTTGCTATACCCACAAGCCACACCATCAGCCAATCAGGAGAGAGTATGCAAATTAACCCAACCAAAATGGTGGTGGCCATGGGGCTGGAGAGAGCAGGAGGTGTGGGTTGTTCCTAGCGATGGAGGAAGCCAAGCGTCCCGCGTTCCCTGGCCTCTAATCAAGGCCACAAAGTTTCAATTATAGAAAATAAATAAATCCCAGATACCAGTGCCTCCACTTGGGTCACTAGGAGGCATGGTCAGCCTGCAAACCACCACAGGTCCCTCACCCAGGCCGCTCCATGCCCCAAGTGAATCCCCACCCAGATCCAGAACACACTTCAGGGCAAACCAGCAGGCCCCCACCCTTGCACCATGCCTCTATCCTATCTAATAAAGAGTAATATGCAAATTGACCATCACTCCAACACATAAGATGACTGCCCCCATGTGGATACAAGATGGCCACCACAAGATGGCCAGCAGGGGAGGGCAGTTGAGGGCTATCAAGCCTGCAGGGAAAGGCAGTTAGGGGTGACCAGGCCAGCAGAGGAGGGAAATTGCAGGTGATCGGGCCTTCGGGGACCAAGGCCTGCAGAAGAGAGCAGTTGGGGGGACCAGGCCTACAGCAGATGGTAGTTGGGGGGGACCAGGCCTGCAGGGAAGGGCAGTTAGGGGCAATCAGGCTGGCAGGGAAACCATTAGGCATGAACCAGGCTGGCAGGGTAGTGGTTAGGGCGTGATCAGGCTGGCAGGCAGAAGCAGTTAGGGGCAATCAGGAAGGCAGGCAAGTGAGTAACTGGGAGCCAGCAGTCCTGGATTGTGAGAGGGATGTCTGACTGCCCGTTAAGGCCCGATCCTACTGATCACGCCTCCAGGCTGACCATACCTACTGGGATCAGGCCTAAATGGGCAGTCAGACATCCCTGGAGGGGTTCCAGATTGGAGAGGGTGCAGGCTGGGCTGAGGGACACACACCCTCGTGCTTGAATTTTGTGCATCGGGCCTCTAGTATATAATAAAAGGCTGTGCTCATTTAATATTAATTTTCCCTCTCCCAAATTTGGTTCAGGTAATTATGCTTGATGAATTACAATAAAGCCCACGGTTTGGCTCTGTGGATAGAATGTCGGCCTGCAGACTGAAGAGTCCTGATTCTAGACAAAGGCATATGCCTGGATTACAGGATTGATGCCCAGTACTGGGTGTGCAGGAAGTAGCTAATTGGTAATTCTCTCTCATAATTAATGTTTCTCTCCCTCTTTGAAATCAATAAAAATATATTTTTAAAAAAACAATATTATAAACAGTTACTGCCTTGATGTTTGATAATATTTGTTACATTTGCCTTAATTTAAGAGTATTTTACTTTTTTACATTTAATAAATCTTTATTGTTAATTTTTTTACAATTGTTCCTCTTTTTCCCCCCGTAGCTTCCCTCCACCTGGCTGCCACATCACCCTCTACCCTTATCTCCCCCCTAATTGTCCTCATCCATAGGTGTACAATTTTTGTCCAGTCTCTCCTTATACCCCCATCATCCCTTTCTCCCTGAGAATTATCAGTCCACTCCCTTTCTATGCCCCTAATTCTATTATATTCACCAGTTTATTCTGTTCATCAGATTTTCAATTCACTTGGTTTTTAGATTAACTTCTTGATAGATATGCATTTTTTGTTCATAATTTTACCTTTACCATTTTCTTCTTCCTCTTCTTAAAGAATACCTTTCAGCATTTCATATAATACTGGTTTAGAGTTGATGAACTCCTTTAGCTTTTTCTTATCTGTGAAGCTCTTTATCTGTCCTTCAATTCTGAATGATAGCTTTGCTGGGTAGAGTAATCTTGGTTGTAGGTTCTTGCTATTCATCACTTTGAATATTTCTTGCCACTCCCTTCTGGCCTGCATAGTTTCTGTTGAGAAATCAGCTGACAATCATATGGGTGCTCCCCAGTAGGTAATTAACTTTTTTTCCTGCTGCTTTTAATATTCTCTCTTTGTCTTTTGCTCTTGGTATTTTAATTATGATGTGTCTTGGTGTGGTCCTCTTTAGATTCCTTTTGTTTGGGGTTCTGTATACTTCCTAGACTTGTAAGTCTATTTCTTTCACTGGGTGGGGGAAGTTTTCAATCATTATTTCTTTAAATAGGTTTTCAGTATCTTGCTCTCTCTCTTCTGGCATCCCCATAATTCTGATGTTGGTACACTTGAAGTTGTCCCAGAGGCTCCTTATATTATCTTCACATTTTTGGATTCTTTTTTCTTTTTGCTTTTCCAGTCGAGTGTTTTCTGCTTCTTTGTATTTCAAATCTTTGACTTGATCCTTGCAATCCTCTAGTCTGCTGTTAGGTTTCTGTATAATATTTTTTATTTCAGTCAGTGTATGTTTAATTTCTAGTTGGTCCTTTTTTATCTCTTCTTGTATCTCATTTATCCATTTTTTCTAGGAAATTCTTTTTTTTATATATATATTTTATTGATTTGTTACATAGAGGAAGGAAGAGGGATAGAGAGTTAGAAACATCGATGGGACAGAAACATTGATCAGCTGCCTCCTGCACAACTCCTACTAGGATGTGCCCGCAACCAAGGTACATGCCCTAGACCAGAATAAAACCTGAGACCCTTCAGTCTGCAGGCTGATGCTCTATCCACTGAGCAAAACCAGTTAGGGCACTAGGAAATTCTTAAAAAATCTTATAACTGTGGTTTTGAATATATCCAGTTGTTTTCCTCCACTTCTTTAGTTTGTGATCTGTTTCTTTGTCTCTGCATATTTCACTGCTTCTCTGAGTTGATAGAATAGCTTTGTGTGCTAGCTGTCCTATGTGGCCCAGTAGCTCTGCCTCCCCAGTTATCTGGGGTGGACACTCTTTTTTTTTTTTTTTTTTTAATATATTTTGTTGATTTTTCACAGAGAGGAAGGGAGAGGGATAGAAAGTCAGAAACATTGATGAGAGAGAGACATCAATCAGCCGCCTCCGGCACGCCCCCTACTGGGGATGTGTCCGCAACCAATGTACATGCCCTTGACTGGAATCGAACCTGGGACCTTTCAGTCCACAGGCCTACGCTCTATCCACTGAGCCAAACCAGTGTCAGCTGGGGTGGACACTCTTGGTTCACCTTTGTGAACTGTGTGCACAACTTTGTTGTAGTTAATTCTTGATTGTTGTTAGTATCACTGGGGGGAATTGATCTACAAGCCAATTGGTTGTGAGGATCAGCTGTGTCTGTGCATGTGGGCTTGCCTCCAGACTTTTTCCTTCTATGTGCACACTTGAGCTACCTGACCTCTGCCTTTCCGGTTCCCCTGAGTTTCTGTGCTCTCTAAGGACTCGTATGAGTTTGGGTCCCCAGGGTCTTGCCCGAAACTGGGGTTCAGTGCAGTTGGACCTGAATTTCAGTGCTGTTGGGAGGTTCTATGTTCCTCCCACTAGAGAAAGCCAGCGGCACAATCAGCAGTCAGCGCTCTGGGTGCATGCTTTCGTGCACACTTTCGCATGTCCCCAGACCTCTATCTTTTGAGGCTCCCCTAAGTTTCCATGCACTCCTTCCTTTTCACAACAGTCCAGACTCCTCCTATGAGTCTCACCTGGAGCTGGGGTTCAGTGCAGTTGGGATTTTCTGTCTCCCTCCCACTAGAGAAAGCCAGCCAGACCTTCCTCCACCTGTCCTCTCCACGAGCGTGTCTCCTTACCTCAGCTTTTTACAGCTCCTCTGAGTCTTCGTGAGTCCCTCTCTTTACTTCTAGTTGTAGAATTTTTCACTCAGCCAGCTTTCCTATGGTTCTGGATGTTGTTCGTTCTGTCTTTTAGTTGTAGTTTTGAAGTTGTCGTGCAAGGCAGCAGCTTAGGTGTTCCCCTATGCCGCCATCTTGGTTTCTCCAAGAGTATTTTACTTTTAATCAGTGATACTTATAAGGAATGTAATGTTGACGTCAAAAATAAGACATCTATCCCAGTGGGTGTGGCTCAGTCGTTCATAGGTAGACTAGGTCATAGTCTAGGTCATAGTCTACCTATGAACCAGGAGTTAACAGTTTGATTCCTGGTCAGGGCACATGTCTAGATTTTGGGCTCAATTCCCAGTAGGTGGCATGCAGGAGGCAGCCCATTGATGATTCTCATCAGTGACCTGTCATTTTTTTTTTAAAAACAGATTTTTATTGATGTCAGAGAGGAAAGGAGGAGAGATAGAAATATCAATGATGTGAGAGAATTATAGATGGGCTGCTTGCTCCACATCCCCTACTGGGAATGGAGCCCACAACCCAGCATGTGCCCTGAATGGAAATCCAACTGTGACTTCCTAGTTCAGTGGTTCTCAACCTTCCTAATGCCACGTCCCTTTAATGCAGTTCCTCATGTTGTGGGGGCATTAGGAAGGTTGAGAACCACTGTCCTAGTTCATAGGTTGACGTCAACCACTTAGCCACCCCTGCTGGCTTCTTCTCTTTTAAATACCTCCCTTGCTTCACCCTTCTTCCTATAAAAATCTTCCATTTTGTACTACTGCCAGGTTCTTTTCCCAGCCTTTCAAAGGGTTCATCATTCTTGAGAAAGGGGCTGTGTGTAGATGATTAAGGAGTCCAAGGATGAAAAATAGTTTTGAAGGCATTGAGGGTCAGAGAAGCTTCAGCTGAAGGAGCTAGAAGACTCTTACCTTGACCAAGGATCCTGCTTTTATTCTAACACAATTTATCCCAAGGCAAGGTAGAAATATACACTTCAAAGGGGAGGGTATCAAAGTGTAGAATACAGAAGCATTATCAGTTTGGGGAATAGCCTACAGCTGTTCAGTTGTTTGGCCAACAGCTGTTTAGCCCTATGCCCTAAAGCCTTCTGGCAGCTAACAATACTATTCAGGTTTGGGGGGAGTGCCTTAGCTTTTTCCTGTAGGTAAATTGTGTATGTGGCTGAGCCATTGTTAAGACCCCCAAGCTTCACCAACCTTTTGGTAGAACTCTTGTAATTATTACATGCTGGAATTGGTTCTTGGCATACAACCTCATGGAGTATTCTGGTTGCTACTAATTCATGAACGACTTAATAAAGCCAGTTAGCTCTCCACATTTTCTTGGTTGAATTTTTTTTTTTTTTTACAGTAACATCAGTTTGCAAGGTGCATCTCTTTCTGTCGAGGTTGATAATTGGAAGATTCTTCCCAGTTGGGATCTGTACTTAATGTTGAGGGCTCCCCTTCTGGCATTCCTCATTTAAAATGAGGTTTCCCTTTATTAATTTTCACAAGATTAACTAAATTATAAACTCTTTTGGGAAAGGGATTTAGCCCTGCACATTTTGGTATTAAGTTGTTGGGTCATTGAAGCTTACTATGTGCTATCATTTTGAAAAAAAAAAAAAAAAAAAGTCAATTTCTCATGTTGCACCCAGAAAAGAAGATGATACACCAGGCAGTTGTAATAGTGATGCGATGGAGGACAGAGTCTTGGATTGTTCTTTAAAGTACCGTGCTCCTTCACCATCATTTGCTATAAGCCCCTTCCCCGTGCTAAGCAAGCGCTGTGCGAGGTGCCATGTGACCTTGGGCAACAAAGCTGTGGGCCCAAGTGAAAGGACGCCACGCTCCGCCGCCAGGGCTCGGAGGGGCTTCACCAGGACGAGCTGTGGAAGGGCGGGGGCAGCACTCCACGCCTTCCTCTCCGGGTAGTCCTCGCTAAGGTTCTCCGAGGAGACGCCTCGGCCAGAGAAACCACATCCAAGATGGGCACTGCGAGGCGCTCCCGGCCCCGCCACCATCTCGGTAGTCCCCGAGGTGGGCGGGGCCACGCGCCGCGGCCCGGCAGCCCCAGCGCGCCTGCGCGGCCGCAGAGCCTCCCCCGCCCCTCGCCGCCGCCGCCGCCGCTGCCGCCGCTGCTGCACTGACGGCGGGGACCCGCGCCTCAGGTGAGTGGGCGCCGCCGCCAGTACGCGCGGCGCTGTTCGCGGGGGCCGCGCCGCTTGAGGGGGTCGCGCTGCTTGAGGGGGCGTCGCTACCCTTGCCTCTTCCTTCCCCACCTGTTCTCCGCCGCGCGGCGGGGCCCGGGTTCGCGCTGCTGGGTTTCTCCGGTTCCCCCCTCTCCCCTCCGCCTCGGGGCCCCCCGCCCTCCCAGCTTGCCGGACGGACGGGGGTTGGTTAGCCCGGCCTCCCTCGGGCGCTCCTAGAGCTCAGGCTGCGGGCCCTGCGGAGGAGCCGCCGGCGACAGCGTGCAGGCAGCGGGGCTGAGGCTCCCCACACCCCCGGTCGCAGGCACCCACCTCAGGCGCGACCCCCTTTCCGCTCCTGCTCTGCCGGCGGGGCTCGGTGGGCCTCGGCGGGGCCTCGGTGTCGGGCACCATCTGCCCCTGCCGCTCCAGAGCCAGGGAGGCTTGGAGATGGGCGGTGAGCTCCCTTTACACCCGGGCGTCCCCCCCCCCCCCCCCCC